>OMLM01004572.1:89317-110167 GCA_900302695.1 Helostoma temminkii | reverse complement strand
AGAGAGAGAGAGAGAGAGAGAGAGAGTGAGAGAGAGAGATAGGAAGAGGCAACACTACAGGAAAGAGAAGACGGTAGAGAGGGAAGGAGAGGAAAGGAGCTCTTGGAGGTCTCCCAGCAGTCTAAATCTATAGCAGCGTAACTAAAAGATGGTTCAGTCACCTGAACCACCTCTAACTATAAGCTTTATCAAAATGGAAAGTTTTAAGCCTAGTCTTAAAAGTAGAGACGGTGTCTGCTTCCCAAACCTGAACTAAGAGCTGGTTCCACAGGAGAGGAGCTTGTTAGCTAAAGGCTCTGCCTCCCATTCTACATTTGGAAACTCTGGAAACCACAAATACCATAAAAGTGTTCTTCTAGGATAATATGGTACTATGAGGTCTTTCACATATGAAAGGAATTGCAGTAGTCCAGTCTAGAAGTAACAAATGCATGAACTAGTTTTTCAGCAACACTTGCTCCTAATTTTAGAGATATTCCTCTGGTGGAAGAAGGCAGTTCTAGAGATTTATTTTATGTATGAGTTAAAAGAGATATACCGGTTGAAGATAACTCTGATAATCCTAGTAGTGCTAGATGCCAGTGCTATGTCATCTAAATTAACTATATGATTTTACAATTAATTAGATATTACTTTAACAAAATGATAGAAAAAATTGATAAAATGGATTGATAAATAAATAGTTTTTTTTCCATTCATGTAGAAGCATTTCCATACTGCAGGCAGTAAGGGTGTCATTCTCTGATGTTGTTGTTGTGGTTTTATGTGCAAATGAAAGTGATGCTACAGTGGTTTAACAGGTGGAGCCCCTGCAGGCCTGACAATGACCCCACTTCGTAATCTACTGCGTTATAGAGACAAAATGACTCTGACTCTACATGTGGGAAAGTAGTCCATTAGTCTAATATTGCATAATCCTCCCAAATGTCCTTTTATAGTTTCCACCCCAGTCTTGTCACTTGAGGCCATTATAATCACTGTGATGTCCCTCGTATTACTGTATGTGTATTCAGTGGATTTTTCTATTATATTCCTGTGGGGATTTATAATAAGTCTCACTGACAAAATGGGCAAAAGCATCTGTTAAATATATTAAAGTAAATGGTCAACACAGTACATTTAAAACAGGGTTATTAGGAGGAGAGAGCTGAACCCAAATGTAGCTGAATCTGGAACCATTAATATGAGCTTGGGAGTTTATGAGCAACACAGCTGCATCTGAAAAGACTCAAAGTGGAAATGAAAAGACTTCACATTTATAGCACAGAGGGAGAAAAACAAGGCTGTTCTATAAAATAAATTCACAGGATTTCTGGGTACAAAACAACTGTAATGCATTATCTTGCAGGTCCTGTATTTTTCCACCAATTGCATGTAAATGTTCCTCATAATTTCCTAAAAATCACTTTATAGCATTAACTTCTAAGATTTTTTCCAGTTAAGGCATGCATGTTTGATGTGGAACATTCATAGAAAATTACCCTCAAAATATGGGTTCAGTTATACTACATTAAAATAAAATGCAGTTCTATATAATAGTCAAAAAATGCTGTTTGTATTTCTTTAATGTTTGTAATTACGTAATTCAAAAGCAATACTAAATTAATGATATGAGGCAGAATAAACAAGACAAGAAAATGTGATACAGGAGAATGAGTGCTTTTCTAAAACTGAAACTCTGTCCTGCCATAAATACTTTCTTCCTCTGTTGGAGCATTGAATGCTTATGGGAGATGATTCAACTATACAAACATGCATTAAAGAAACAATATCAGTTTTTTTTTTTTCATTTTCCTGAATGTATGAAGAAAGTGGAAAATATACTGCTAAAACAGACACCCGTCGAGGCAGATGGCTGCCCACCCTGAGCCTGGTTCTGCTGGGGATTTGTTTCCATTAAATGGAGTTTTTCTCTCCACTGTCTCCTAGTGCTGCTCAAGGGGGATTTGTTGGGTTTTCTTAAACCTTAAATATTGTCAAGCGCCTTGAGGTGACTTTAGTTGTTATTTGATGCTATATATAATTATATATTTTCAGTGAAGGTTCAAATGTGAGTGGGCTTTGGTTTGAGGTTTTCACTATTATGTAATGGGATATGTAAAAGTCTGAAAGTCATTTCAAGATGTCACAGTGAAAATTAGCATGATTACAACACAACTTAAAGAAGGTGCAACCTTTTTTTCTCATCCAACTCCTGAGTTGTTCTGCTGCTAATTCTCCTTTGTGTTCACCAGCTCTCTGTGTCTGGCTGCTGTTTGCACTTGAGCAGGTAGTGGGCAGCTGAGAACGTGCACATGGAAGTAAAGTTAGAGAAACACACAAAAACCAAAATACTTTATGTGCAGGTCAACATGATAAGACTGGATTAGTGGACTTAAATGGTATGTAATTAATTACATTTATACCGTTTTAAGGTGTGTCTTATATTTTACCAACGCATTTTCATTTTATTTCACTACAGTTCTGAGGACAATAGTGCACTTTTACTCCACTGCATTTATTTTGACAGCTTTAGTTACTAGTTATTTTTTGCACATGTAAAAACCTATTAAAATGATCAACTATTAAACTGTGGTGTATTATTATGAATGAACCACCTGTCAGTACCTGCTGAATGTTCTGTAGAGAAATCTTCTATAGGTTTTCTTTGCTGTGACTCAGAATACATGGATGTTACCATACAATACTGTTCACAATACATAATTTTCATAGGAGTATGTTTTATACTTAATGCAGTAGCTACATGTACAGTATCCACTGTACATCCACACGTCAACTTGAGTAAAGTTGACTCTTAACGCTACATGAGGGAAAGAATTTGAGCTGGTATTTGTACTTATGATGTAAAAGTACTCTGGGTACTTTTAACCTTTTTATCTTTGCATTAATGACTTTATTGCACAGTTCACCGTTCAGAACAAATACTGTGGCTTTTATTTTTTAAGTCAGAAGCTTTTTGCTCTTGAGAGCAGATTTAAAAAACACTTGGGATAAAACATGACACAATTGCAGTGACGACCTCAATAATGGGCTGTTCAACCCTCGGTGTACTGTCCCTAGAGGTGATGATGATGATGATGGTGATGATGATGATTTGAATAGGAGGAGGAGGAGGAGGAGGAGGAGGGATAGCACAAGTTAATAACCCCAGCCCCCTCTGCCTGGTAGCATCATGATCACAGAATGTACCGGGACCCCTTCACCAGCGGAGCCGCATCGTGGTGACTGTCCGTGGACAGAGCTGCCGCTTGACGCTTGACATCTCTGTTCCACAGTCGCTTTCTCCAAGCGGCGCCGAGCGAGGCTGGAGCTTTGGCACGAAAATTCACACTCACTCTTCAGTTCAGATTCTGCTTCTGCGGCGCACACTTCGCTCCAGAGGCTTCTCCTTCCTGCCATCTGGGGATCTGAAACTTGAGGGACTTTACGTGCGGTCAGAGAACAAAAGGACGAAGGCACGGCCAGTGTCGGGTCGGTGAATGTAGCGGGCAGGTCTGTCTGCGGGGCGCGCAGTGGTGCAGCTGGACCAGCCGGGAACGCACCAAGTCCCGTCCCACATCCCCGCGTTTTTACTCCCACATCCCTCGTCCCCGGGTGTCCCGAACACTTGAGCGAATAAACATGATCCTCGTCGGGACCGTGCTTGTTCTGTTGTTGTCAGGTAGGTGCCGTGCAATTCTTACAATAAAAGAGACAGATGTTCTATTTGAGTAACACTTGAACAGAGCGCCTCAGTCTTTGTCTCAGTGACTGTGAGAGTGAGAAGTGACCGGAGCCTCTCACTTGTCCTCCACAGTGAAGAGGACTAAAGCTCCCTGGAAGCTGCTCTCTGCTTCCTCTACACCGAGCTGCGGTTTTTTCATTCGTTTGCTCAGTTTGACGCTTTTGGAGACGCGGAGATGTAAAGACGCGTTTTCCTCACAACTTTTCAGCAGAGTAAGAAGTGTTTTCTGGGACTGCCAGAAATGTAAATCCTTACACATCAGCAGAATTCATTAATTAGTCTACTTTGTCTGTCACTGTGTCCTGCTTGATGGAGCTATGAATCTTTTGGCTGCTTTTCTTTGGTCCAAACGCCACTAGGCTACGCCCTTCAAGCTCCAAGCCCTGAACTGAAACTTTAAAATGATGATGCTCATCAAAACCCCAGTGAGAACAGCAAGAGTCATGTGTGTTTGTCTGCTGTGTGGAGACATAGAACATCAATACACACAACACACTCTAGATTAGGGCAAATATTCCATAAAATATAAAATATACATTATAGAGTGAACTGGCCTCAAAATCTGTTTTTCATTTTACAATGTGATGTTTTTATTTCAGTCCATATTTGACCCATTTATAGATTTAA
This sequence comes from Helostoma temminkii, assembly GCA_900302695.1. NCBI lineage: Eukaryota > Metazoa > Chordata > Actinopteri > Anabantiformes > Helostomatidae > Helostoma > Helostoma temminkii. The sequence goes on along the minus strand of OMLM01004572.1, from coordinate 105,816 downwards.
TACAAGAAATATTTGAAAAAGTTGAAATATTCATATGACGTATCAGAGTATTTTCTGGAGACTTGTATGCAGCAGTCACATTAGGACAGATGTGAATGGACAGAAATGAAGAAACATTTCAATGTATTTTCTCAGCTGGCTCTGGTGGTTCCACATGAAGCTGCTGAACCTCTTCATCTCAGGAAACTCAGTGATTGTCGTCCAACACATTTCTGTTCATCATTATACAGTTAAGCTCTAGAATGATTCTACACTCGTGAGGACTGTCCACTCCGACAGTCTAGACTGTTTTCTTTAATTGACATGTCTTCCTCGTGTGTACAATCCATGTAACAAACTGATTCTTCAAGGCTGTAAACTTGATTCCAAGCTGGATGTTGAGCGTGATCCTGTCCTGAGGACGACCCAGTTAAGTGTAATCCTGTTCCTCTTTGTGTGCTGTGTGTAGAGTTTGTGCTGAGGAGGCTGCGTGTGTCTGAGCACTCAACGCCACACTCAAATTTGTAAATGAAAAGGGAGCTGAAAGACAAAAGGCGTCTTAACAGCACCATAAAAAAATAAATCTCAGCCGAGGTTTTTTCTATAGCAGCATTAGTGGACTGTGTCTGCGCTTGTTTATGACATACTTTATTAGGAACATTAAAGGCAGCACGTGTGAGTCAGTGCACAGAAGCGTGGTTACTGGAGCTGGACAAAGAAACACAAAGAGATGTGTTTTCTGATGCTGGGTGTGATCAGCACCGTATGAGCGCAAACAAGCTGTGCAGTTCGTGCTGCAGGAAGTCATGAGGCTCAGAACAAGCGTACAGTAAGTCTGAAGGCCCAGTGGGTCAAATACATTATCACCTACATTGTAAAGATTAGACAAATCCTGGAAATGAGATAATAGTAGTGGATGATAAACAGAGGTTAACAATTTTAAACACAGAAGTTCATTGGTGACAACAGAAAATAAAAAACATGTTAGAATGAAGGAAATAAGACGGATTTGGAGGCATATCTGTAAATCCAAAGTTCTTTCGTGGTTGATGTCAGATTGTGTTTTTCATTAAGTCTGACGTTAGGATGAAAATAAGAGCGAAGGTGACGGACACACTGTAACCAGACGTTAGATGACAGGATAACTTGCCCATTGTTACTTACTCTCAGTGGTGAATTTGTACTAATAGTCAAATTTACAAAATGTGTTTATTATTATTAATATTATTATTAACGCACATTTATCACTGATGTTGAAGCAGAAGGTACAATAAAAGAGACCAGAGATTAATTTATTGATCCCCAACGTGCAAATTATCTTGTTACAGCACAACATAAAGCAAGTAAAACAAAAGAAATACTGTAAAGTATGTACCTTACTGTAAGTTTACTGTAAAATATGTACACATAGTTCTGTGCTTTATTTTCTTACAGCACATTAGTAGCATATGTTGGCCTTTTATTGTTCAGTGTAACAGATAACACCGTCGACAGGACGATAACGTCCCAGCCCTTCTCCTCTGACGATCCCCCATAGTTCCATCAGATCGGCAGCTTTCATGGCTTGTGGCTGACTTTTGGTTGCATGTGATAACGTATATTATACACAGAGGTCCTGGAGTTGTTGATGTGTTTGTACATTTACTACCTTCTTTTATAATATATATCTTTTACATTTGTGTTTGCTTTTATCTAACTAATTAAGGTTGGTGGAAGGCTGAGGTGTGTAATGCAGTCACACTAACATAGCTGGAAGGTTATTGTGACATTAAATATACTAAAGATCAGCATTAGTCCACTTGGAAATCACAGTGTGTTTATTTTCCTGCTGAATACATTATCTAAGCATCTTTTCTGGACTAATGTAAAGTCATTGGCTTTGTTTTTGTACGCTCTGTACTTCAGCATGTCCCCGCTGTGTTCATTAGCCGTGTTAATGATTGTCCAGCTTGTCATGACACTGTAATGTTGAGTGACAGGCTCATATATTTCCCAGTCTCTCTGCCTCAGGTTCCCCCTCCCCTTGTCTCTCTCTCTCCCTCAAGGCTTTCAGGTCGTGTCTGATTTTCCTTTTTTTTTCAATCTCAATCTAAATTCCCCCTCGGATTCAGCGGCGCGTCAGAATAAATTGTTCAAGTCGTTCAATGAGGAAGTGCAGTCAACCGTCGCCAGTGTGCAAACACATTTGGAGCGGCGGTGGTTGACGTCTTATCGGTGCGCAGGCAGGTGTGCGTGTTTGTGTGTATTTTTAGGGGTGGAAGCGCGTGTGACAGGGCTCATTTTATGTAGACACCACTAGTGGGTCTAGACCTATATTGATACTGATACTTTGAGAGTGAAGCTGCCCACAGGGAATATTTTCCTTCTCTTCTGGGTCATTTTTGCACGCAGTTTTGCTCTTGATGGTCTTGAAAACCTGTTTCTTCTATCAGCTTCTCAGTGAGAGTGACAGGATCCTACACTATTTTTTGTCAAAGTTACAGGCAGAGGAGTTTTAAGTTAGACCCTTAATAAATGATACCTAAATATGTTTTTCCACTGCTCTAACAATGTGATTATTTATTATATATTTATTATAGAGACCAAAAGTTCTGGTCTTTATGCAACTGTTTATTATTCAATCGTATCCTCAAACACATTTAACCCACATAACACAACAGTTTAAAAAACAATAATGACAGTAGTGTGTTAAAGGGATATTTAAGTAATTTAGTGTTGCACTTGCATAAAATTGGAGTAGTCATTAAGACATGTTTTTAAATAAATGGGTAAATTATAAGCACTAGAGATATAATAACTTTAACCTCCAGTTTATAGTCTCTGAGACCAAACTGAGAAAAGTCACTTTGACATCATCAAGTCATACAGTGAAATTTAGCTTGGTCATGTAGTGACTACAGGTCAAGATGCCCTTACAACCAAGTAGTATACTTAACGTTTATTTTATTAAGTATACTTAAGTATACCTTAAATATACTTCAAATATAGTTAGTATACCTCTATGTACTTCTAGTATACTTGCTGGTATACTACTTCAATACTTCTTGGGACTTAATTGGCCCACTTTTTAGTTTACCTCTGTTAAGTACATAAACAAGAAAGTATAGTTGTTGATTTTTAGTTTAAAGAATTTACCTCGAAGTGAGGAATGACTTCAGTGTTCCAGTACACCAGTCAGGTTACCATAACAATACCAGCTCTAGCCAGGCTGGTCATTTTTTTACCAGTATGTGATACTAGTTATATATAATATAATAATGCAGTAAATAGTATTTATAAACATTTGAACAATGTAGCAACATGTCCAAAGACAGAAGTTGGTACTGTGTGTACAATTGCTTTAATGAGACAAAAATAAGGCAGAGCTGCTGACAAATAGTACAGCTTTTACTCTGTTGGTGCGCCATCTTGGATTGTGAGGGATTGGGATTGGCGAGGCTTGTCTGAGGCTTGTCTGAGGCTTGTCTGAGTTGGAGATCCGACAGGGGACATGACAGTTTGAACTGGGGACTGAGATTGACTTCTGAGTGAAATGGGCACCTGAGTGAAATGGGTACATTGTCCTTACTGCTAACACGCTGGTCAAGTCAAATCAATGGTAATCATACTTTTTCTAGTTTTTTCTAGTTAGTTTTTACACGCTTAGCTCTGGTGCGTGTAGCACAAGAAATTCAAATGTTTAACTGAAAGACATATTTTCAACATTAACTATTGTCTTTACTAAATGCAAACCTTTGCTTATTTAGTGGAGCAGTTTTTACTTTGATAGAGAAGGTCAAATAAAGAAAACACTCTCAGATGTCATCTCTTTTATCATGACCCTGTCAGCAGCAGAGATTCGTGGGTCACCAAAGCTGAAATGTAAATAAATTCTATTCAAAATCATAGCATCTGTCATTAGGTTGACATTATCAAGAATTTCTGAAGTGAAACAAATGTACACTCCACCACCTTGCTGTTATTAAACAAATGGTGTGAATTAGACTTGAATTTATGAATTTGGTGTGCTTAAGGTCATGTCCAGACATTTCTGGACTTCAGTTGCAGTTCTCTGAAATCAGGTGTTTGTCCAGGATTTCTCTATATTTTTCTGCATGAATTCTTCCATGCACCTTTAAATACCCTTCCAGAACCTGCTGCAGAGAACCATGATGCTGCCACCACCATGGTGTGTTTGTGATGATGTAGCATCTAGTCTGATGGCCACAAAACTCACTTTTGGTGTCATCAGACCATAGAACAGCCTTCCAGATCACTCCAGTCTCCCACAAGCCTTATGATAAGTTCAAGTCGAGGTTTTCATTGTATAGTCAGGTTCTTCAGCACTTACAGTCGCAGAAACTTGTATCTTCTTCACATAGGTCGTAGGTGGTTTTGTTGTCTCTCTCATTAGACCCTGAACAGGGGCCAAATAGCTTTCACCAAGGAGACCCTTAAATACAGGGAAAGTTTTGGTAGACTGGCGTATTGGTACATATATTAAGTCACTTTATACATGATTTCATCTAAAGACATCATCTCCACTCATAGCACAGAAACACACACACACACACACACAGGTGTCCGGTGTTTCAAAATGTAGGCTGTGCTAATATACCCAGTACTGATGATTCTACAGCACTGCAGGGGCGTGTGTTTAGACCAACAGGCATACTTCCAATAGGTAGAGAGATAGGGAGAGAAAATATCTTATCTGTATTGATCTCCAGTGACAGACGATGACGTCTATGAAGAGCAATGAGGCCAGAGAAATGAGCATCATAAACCTGCTTTGCTGATAAGCGTAAAAAAGCTGCTCGGAATAGCAGAGGCGATCATCCAGGGTCAGAGGAGAGACAGAGGGGGAGAGAGAGGCAGATAGAGATGAAGAGAATTAGAAGTGTGTGAGGTGGATGAACTTGGTGAAAGAAGTGAGAAAATCCATCTCCCTTCTTCTGCCACATTTAATGAAAAATGAGCAACTTACCTGGCCTCCATCCACCTGGTTTCATCTGATCTGGGTGCAGAGGTGTGTATTTGTGAATGGGGTGTGCGTGTGAGGCTGACAGTGGGGAAGCGTTCTACTCAAAGAACGTGTATCCAAGGGGGTAGTTTGGAGGTCTTCTGTGTGTTTTGTTGATAACTGGGATTTGGAACTCAAACACAGGCGCGGCAGATGGTGTGTTGGCTTCTGCTTCCTTGGCTGTGTGTGTCTGTCAAGTGTGTGAACGAGCATTACACTCAGTGGTGTGTGTATATTGGCGTGTCCTTATCCAAACTCAGTGTGGGACACGAGTCAGTGGTCCCTGAAGGTACCTCTGCTCTCTGTGGTCAGAGTCTGGACTGATCCCAGGTCAGTTGTGGCCTGACCTCAGGCCCATCTGCTGTCATGATGACAGATGTGTCAGAGACTGGCTGCGGATCTGAGACTGGACCCACAATCCCCAGTTTCCACAGACCACACTCCCTGTTGGCAGGAGGTCCTCTGCCAGACATTTAGTTAACTTCTTCAAATCCAAAATGTGTGTGGACACACACTGAATTAAATGTGTCTCTCCTTCTACTAACTGTAGAAGGAGGAAGCACAAAAACATGGCAATAGGGGACCATCATGATGAATATACACAGAATATATATACATAGAATATACATATATGGGAATGCTTTGGAACACTGTTAATACAGTCCTCCACTGCATCCAGAAATGCAACCCAATATTCTGTTTCACATGGGGGAAGCCATATATCCACGTTTCAGCTTGTTTTTAGGAAGGACAGGTAATTCTGCTTCTCATCCACAGTGTCCACAGTGTCTGAGTAAGTGGAAGTGATCAACCAATGAGCAAATACGTAGCTGCACACTAAGTGCAGAAATTAAACGGTTAAGAGACACATCAGGTTTGGTGGTAGATTGTTTGACCATGTCTAAAGGCAATAGACTTTATCACAGGTGTGGAGATGGGATGAAAGTTCTGCCTTCGTAGGATACTCCTGGCTGAATCACTCTAACTCTCTCTCTCCAACAATGTAATCAATAGGACAAATAGCCATGCAGCACAGGAGTGGTTTCCAACAGAGTCCTCTCAAAGGCATTCAGTTCATTGTTCACATGAAAAATAACCGAAGGTACAGTATGTGCGTACTTTAACAACTTCTTTAGCAGCTCTAGTGCTGCTCAAAGTGAGCGTCATTAGCAGATAACTGTCTTTAGATGGTTCCAAAAATTGCCCAATGCATCCATTTATTCAAGCCAACTGACAGTACACTAGAATTGCTGTATTGTTGCCGTACATTATTGCATACGCTATACTAATTTATATCTATCTTAATGTGTAAGTGAGTATCATTTGATAAACAAGACTAGAAACGTAAAGCTCTGGAAAGGACCTAGCAAAATTTGACTATTTGACTTTTTTCTAGGCTTTGTGTTCAAACATTTCTGTATTCTGTATATCTAACATTTCTGTACATATTCTGAGTATTTCAGGGAAGGACAGAGCCACTGTGGTGATTAGATTAAATTCACTGGTGGTCTGTGCTCAGAGCCTATAGGATCTCACAAGCATGTTTGCTTTGAGCATTTAGTCATTTACATACTCCTCTCTGCTTATTCTCTCATGTTACCACCATATAATGCATGACGGCTTCCATACATTGTTCCTCTGTCAGTTGTGGGTGTTTCAAGGTTTAATTCACAGCGACTGTCTCTTTGTGTGTGTGTGTTTTTTTTATATTGCCGTGCGAAGGTAATGTTACAGCCTTAATGCCTGAAATCACACCCCCCAACAGATACTACTACCTGTAATACACCCCACATGGCAGGAGTTCCTTTGCAAAATGTAAAGACAACAGGAGGCATTCATCACTGTCTGAGCCCTTTGCAACCATTCAGACATTATGCATTATTTGGCTCTTTGATCATAATTACACTAATTACAGCTGCTCTATTACCTCAGTTTTTCATAAACAAGGAAGCAAGGGAAATGAGAGTTTAGAGGCTTAGTGATTCTGAGTATCTGTGAAATGTGATTAGAAATTTGCAGGTGACACACTGACTTTCGTACAAATTACTCTGGCTTATCGAGGAGGGGCGAGAGTGCTGGGCTGTGGACGCAAAGCAGCAGAGAGGGGAACTAAAGCTCAGCTCATATTGTTGATTTTCTGCAAAGTGCTCCACATACTTTTGCTCTCACATTTTTTTTATGATTTGATTGGTTGACCTACCCTGTTGCTGCAGAACTAATTTTACCAGTATGATGAAGTTTTTGCTCTGTTAAAAGGTCACTCAGATTCCAGTTATTGCCTCTCAACTTCAGTTTTTACTAAGGAAGCACAGAATAGGGAGCCAAGGTCATGCAGTGATTTCCACATGTCCTCTAATCACAGGCTGCATCAGAGAGAGTCTGTTCCAGGCTGTTTCTCTTCAGCCATCAGCCATGAATGGATTCCTCTTTGGACGTCAATGAAAGCTGCTCTGCTGCTGCACGGCTTTACTGTGACATCACAGTTAAAGCATCCAAGGTGGTATTCAATTGTCTGTGGCTACAACAATGTTAAACTGTAATACACAAGCTAACTGTACTACATCTGCTTCCAACATTTGGTTTTGAGTTTCCCTGACATATGTTTAATTCAGAAGAGAAATGGTCCCTCTCCTCTTTAGCTCCTAGGACTCATCGTTTATGATTTCCTAAAGTCAGACCACAAGACAATTTTCCACTTCACAGTGTTTCTGGATCTTGTCATGTGTTTTTTTCTTTGCATGGTTGAGTTTGTGAACTGTGTTTGTGCTCAGATGTTTCCTGAGCCCACACTGTGATTCCCACTACAGAATCATATGTGCTTTCAAGGCAGTGTTGCCTGACGACCCGATAGAACAAGATTTCCCTGGGTCTGAATCATGTAATATTATGAAAGATAGACTATGAAATGTCCAAATTATTTGCTGTTTTACTTGTTGTGAAGTTGTTGAACTATTCGCCCACCCAGTCTTTCTCCGAGCAGTGAACCTTTCTCCATCCTTACTTCTGAAAGACTCTCTAATCATGATTCTGACCGGTTGCCAGTTAACTTCAAATGTTCCACCAGGTGTTTTTTTAGCATTACACAACCTTTCCAGTGTTTTGTTGCCGTCAGTAGATAGCTATGATGGGCTTTGTCCTATTTTCCATCAAATGTAACACATTTTACAGTGTCAGCTTCACAGTCTCTCCTCTCAGACTGCTGAAGCACTTTTTTCTCTTCTCACATTTAGTGTTTCAGTTTGTTTGAGCTCATCATCTGTGACATGATGTCAATTTTATCTGGTCGACAGATTTTTTCCATTCATTCATTTATTGCCTGGTTCATTTCTTCCATAAAAGGATATAAAGATGACTTTATTAATTCTGTGGCAGTTTATTATGTTATGTGTCCTACAGGTTAAACTGGACTAACAATCCTGGACGCAAGGTTCAGTTTTATTCAAAGAAATAATGCTTTACCAGAACAATCCCATTCACCAGCCTTCTCTGGCTTCTTGGGGCCAATCTTTTTCTCGTGAGGAAGACAGTGCAGAGATTCGTGGCAGATGACTGATGATGCTGATGAACACCATCTAAACCTAAATATGGTTGAAAACTAGTTTGGGAGTTTTATAAATGGCTTTCTTTTCTTAGTCTGTCATTGGGCTGTGGTTTCCATCAATTCTTATTCTAACCAACAATTTATTCCTCTCTGTTTGTTTGACCCAAACACACCCAAAATGTGAAACGCATCAGTGGTACTTGTCATCACAGTGGTGGGAATGCTTTATCCTGCCCTGCTTCGTCACCACAACGAGCTCTGAGTTTTTCTGTGCTGAATATAAGAGGAAGAAGAAGAAGTGATAATGGCTCAGGATAGCAGCCATTATGCAGCACAGTCTGACCAGGTAAGTCAGCGAGACTGTGCCACTGTAGTAATAACAGTGGAATCACACTGTGGATTACCTGTGACCGTGCTTTGTGCTGTGTATTAATCCAGCAGCTTTCACATTAAACCCTGAAGCTCATGATATAACATAATGATAATGATTTATTGATGCTGCAGAGCATCACTGTTATATTGACCTGTTTAAGATTTTGTTGGCATAAAGCGGCTGTTTATTGATTGGTTTATTTGTCTGTTCTGTCCTTCGTACACAATGTATCAAAGTACTGAAAGAATTATATTCACACTTTGGGAAGTTATTTAAATGTTTTACTTTAAAACTAAATCAATATTTCATTTCCCATTTCAAACTGAAGAAGAAGGCATAGAAACACTGGATCAAAACGCATTTCTATCATACTGCAAGATGACTGCAACTCACCTTATAATAATATAATATAGCACCAAATCACAACAACATTTACATCTTATCATCTTATTAGTTAAATTAAGACTTTTTAAGATATTTTAGGAAATTTTAAGTTTTAAAAAAATCTTAAAATTTTTTAAGGATTCACAGGAGCTCTGTACGTGTATAGAGTAAGCTACTGTTAGTTAAATACTAGTTAGTAGTTATTTAAATTACTAAACTTAAACCACACCTGTTATTCACTTTATCACTTTTTCAGTCAGTCATCCTGACTGGTCCCGTAGCCTTGGGATAAGCGCAAATCTATATAACTTTTGACTCAAACAGATGTTTCTCATCTCATTTTCCAGTCTGTGTTCATTACTAGCTGTACAGCTTCTATGTGTAGCTATCTAGCTAAAGTATCGGCTGTGTGTGTAGAGTGTACTTTGGCTGCAGCTCAGTCTCTGATCATAGAACTTGCTTACTTTATAGAATAGCCATGTTTGAGAGTTGAAGCATAAATAAGGTCTTTGCATCAGTTTACCTGGACTGGATTTGGGCCAACTTGTACTTGTTGTTTCTATTTAGATTTGAGTCTAGTCTGAATGTGGATAATAAAGCAGCAGTTCAACCTATACACACTACTACAAAAATACCTGTGTAGATACCATTATTCCTTTCTAGCTGAGAGGTAGATCAGACCATTCTGTCAATAACCAGTATATATTCAGTATATGACATAAATGTGCTAGGTAGCTTAGCTTAGTGTAAAGATTGATTATTAATTCAAGTATTATCCAAGGACAAAAAACCTGTTTCCTGGCACAACTAAAGACCAATCCATGTAGAAGTAGTTTTTGGAACAGATCCTACGTGTAAAAATCCACCATGACACTGAGACAATGTGGCATCCTCAGACCTGCCACTGTTTGTGTGTTTTTATTCATCCATGCAGCTTTTTACGGTCATGGACATCGGGATGTCCATCTGTCCATCCATCTGCCTTGAGTGAATTTCACATTACTCCCTCATGTGAATTCTTGTGCAGGCAGCATCAGAGGAAGGTAGCCTTGAAGGAATTTCTTCAACTTTGCACTCAGTGATGAACTGAATAGATTTTGGTGGTCAAAGGTTAAAGCATCCTACTTCAATGAGGTAATTCTAGTTTTCCTCTGGCTTAATGAGAAGTAGAATACATCTGTCTCTAGCACACATCTCCTGCTGTTTATACAAGGTTGTGAATTTATTAATGGTACTTGTAATGGTTGGCTGAGATACCCAATATCCCTATGGGCTTACAGGCTTCATTGTAAACAGATAAAAACAATGTAGATTTTTCTTTTGCCACCTTCAACTACAAAACTGTTGTTTTTCAGTAAATCTGGAGCGACCAGCCACATTATCTCGTATAATGGTTTGATTAAGTGTAAAAAAATGCAATTTGTGCCTGACAGTTTCTTGGCTTGGGGGTGTTACTTCCTGGAGCCTTAAATTGAAGTTGCCAGGCAGCCAAGAACTGTCTGGTAAATAACCCCACAATATGATGTGATGTTTGTAGAAAATTTCAAAGAATGGTGAAAATTTGCGCAGTCTGTCTGTTAAACATAGTCATTTATGTCAGCGTCTCTGTGTTGTTGTGGTCCACAGGGAGGGCAGGCATGGATTTCTATCTGCCACTGTGTATTTTTCTGATAGCATCCACAGCATAGAACCAAAATCATTTTTCTAAAACAATTTCTAAACCTACACATTTTTCCTTTGATATAATGTCACCTGGCTGCAAAAGTAATTTACCACAGGGACAATAAAGGCTGATGGAGGTCATACAGTTTATTTGTTCTCACTTTTTCATGAGGATAGAGGATGAATGGAGCACATACTGTAAACCTGGATGGCTCTTAAATTCTTCCCTGTATTCTACAGTATAGTCAGCAGCACCAGCTGATCCGGTCCCTATGACAAGTAGATCTGTTAAATGGTAACATGTGCTCAAATGTTTACTTCTCTCGGGTGAGAGTAAGAACAAATGAAGCTTCACATTATGTTCAAAACCTGGACTGTTTGTTAAGAAACATGACCTGTGGTTACAGAATGAGTCAGTGAATGGTTGATGTTTAGAGCAGCTCTCCAGACCCCAAACTCTGTGTTTTTACACAGTGCTGGTGTGCAGCAGATGGCATTCTGGGTACTCATTCGTTTTCAATGGGAAAACAATGATAAGGTCCACCAGCACTGATGGAGTGCTGCCTGCAAACACAATGAGGCAACAAAAGTTTAATCTTCCCTTCTGCCACCTACTGATGACGAACAGGTCTTGTAAAGTCTCCCAAAACTAAAGCATGTACATTTATCTATCAACAGGAAGGGAAATTAGTAAAGAGCTTTCATCCTGCAGCCTGAACATTTTGGAGCCTGGGAGGGAAAAAGCTTACTGCCAAAGTCAGGTTTAGCTAAGCAACTTCACTTCCAGGCTTGGCCATCTTTGTAGTCAGCTTGGTCCTTCTGGCTTGGCAACTCACACACTGTGGCCTGACATCCTGTGGGGAAGTCTTGAAAAAATCTGAAAGGGATCTACAATGGCAGTAACAAGGCAAACAAGGAAGCCTGGTTATTGATGCTATTATGAATTTTACAGAGCTCATCAAAACAAAGTGTACAGCACCAGCAAAGCCTCTTGTGTTGTTTTATAGCAGTGCTGTTGTGTAACATGGAAACAAATTAAAGAGGAAGACAAAGACAAATGTGGATTTTCCTGCCTGATAAAACAAAGTACATCTGTTGTACTTGACTTCCAAACTGCCCCACATGTAGAACCTGTGTTCAGTGTACAACACTACAAGTCACTGGTCCAGTGCTTTCAGATCTGTAGCTGCTAAGGTTCAGATGAGTTTGGCCATGACTTGACTGAAGTTTAGGTTTTGAAAAGTACAGTTATGGTCTTCCTAGGCTGACTCTTACTACAACTACTTGGTTCATGTTTAAAACTTTCCTTTGGCATGATTGATGTTGGTGAAAGATGTTGGAAGTAAACAAGATGCAGTGTCCCATATTAAAGCCATATGCTTTGTCAACCCTTCTAACCTGATCATTAGTTCTGTGTTTTAGATGGATAGTTATGAATGTAGCAGATTTAGCAAAGTGGTCCAAACATCCCAGACACTTTCCATTTCCTACTGGTGTATCCCATGGCATTCCCAGGCCAGATGAGATACACTATATAATCCTGCCAGCGTGTTCTGGATCCTTGATGTTTCCTACCAATGTCTAAGCTCTGTGCCCTCTCAGTGGGGAAGAACCTGGCCAATTTCTTGCTCATTTCTATCTATTAGTTCATCTTTGGACAATGTATGACATTTTGGGAATATTCATCTTAATTATACCACAGACCGAAATGTAACCATTCATGCTGTGCACCATGCACCTATTAAATCCTATTAACTACACACATGGAAAAGTCTTCATAGTGGCCCATCAAGAAGTCTTTCTAAATTGGGTATTGTCTTTGATCAGTAAGAGACACTTTACCCAAAGAGGGACCTTGTCTCCTCTCTCATTATTCCTCAGGTCACCTAGAAATCATTCTGTTCTTTGATCATGGAGGGTGCCTCAATTTGTTTATTTCTTTATTGAGAAGCGAGGATGGAGGAGGCTGCTTGGAGTAGACATGAAATCAGCCCCTTCAATCGGGATTGTGTTATACTTGGAGCAGCTGACTGGAGTGATCTGATGTAGCCATCCTGGCCTTCATCCTTTATCCAAACTCTACAGTGAGTTTAAGAATGAAGGGGAATGAGTAGAGGAAAACTGCTGTGTCGCCAAGCAGATAGGAGTTTTATTCTCTCAACAGGACTGTATAAAATACACTTTATAAAAAGATAAAGAAAAAGCTGCTGCTGCAACAGTTTTTCAGACTAAAACGTATTTGTTTTGTGGCAATAATAAACATTTATTTCTATACAGTGTAAATGTAGATGGTGTTTTCTTATCCTTCTTGTACTTTCTTGTGTATATTCCAGCAGAGCAGTCAGTTAAGGCCAGCAGACAGCTCTGTGGTTTTGATGTGGTATTAGACTGTCTGGAGCACTGACACAGAACCAGAGTGGTTTGCTTTTGCCTGATTCATTTTTCACTGTGGTATAAAGCTTATTGTCCATGTCTATGATTATATAAGTTTTACATAATCTACTGAAGGGAAAAAAACACCATGTTGCTTTGGGTTGTCTTATTTTCTGGGGGTGAAATTTCTTTGTATGAATATTTTTATTCTTCCAGGAGTTAAATAAACATGATAAAGTATATTAATGAATGAGCTTCAGAGGAAGATTTCGTAGCCTTAAGACACAGCCAGATCAGCTGTTTTCTCTCACTTCCTGAGTTCGTGCTAAGCTAAAAGCGTATTTATTATACATTATACGATGGTATGGATCTTCTGAAGTGTCTAATTATTTAACAAGAGATAATGAGTGGGGAGTTTCAGACATAGGAGTACTGTTAGTTGTACTGAATGAAAACTGGGACGGAATATCTGACAGCGACATCTGTTTACTTACTCCAGGTATTAGTCTGTGACTTAAACTAGCAGGAATAGTGACTTTTTTTTTTTTACATTAGTATGTGCTCTTTCCTTTCGAAAAAATGAATCTGTTGACTTGGTTCATCTGTCTGTCCACACTGGTTTCCATTCCATAATTTCTGCTGTCAGGTGATCCCTGATGGGCTCTGTTGGACTTGCCTTATTCACAGCACTGAATGAACATTACTTCTTTGTGTGTTTGTGTGAAATTGTGTATTCTGAGATGACCCTACCTATAAAAATAAGACATGCAGCTGGAAATGTGCAAGAACACCAGAAACAAAGTCTGTTTGCTCTGTAGTGGTGTGTGCTGGAAATGTGACCTGCTCAATACACAACCTACCGGGGAGCTGCCAGCAGCTGTGATTTTCCGTGCAGTACAGATGGAAACGAATGTGTCCGTAGAAGTTTGACAAGGCGACCGCTTCTGGTCAGAGAGGTGGTCAGGATCAAGTGGGTCGGGCTGTGAGCAGTTAGTGCGATGTGTGCGCCGTGGTGGAGTGTGGGGATGCAGCGCTCCACAAAGGCTGTTTGTTCAACCAACAATGTTTTATGTATGTGGTTAGTCTTTCATCAGCACACTCAGTATTCAATTTACATACTGTCTACTGATCCGGCACTGAATGTTAAGCTGTTTATGCTCTCTCAGCCACTTTATTCTGACACCGAGATGTGTGTGTCAAAGTGTGTGCATTTGTGTGTGTGTCTCAGACAGATTGCTTTGCCTCCTCCGCCCCCTCCCCTGTGGTTGTGCAGTATTGTGTTCTGGTAATAATGATGGGTTCTGTGCCTCCCAGTCTCCCTCCCAGCAGGACACACACATAAAAGGGTCTTTCTCTGGGCAGCCATGCATGTGTGTCTATGTGTTGTTTTTTTGGTAATTGTGTATGTGTGCGAGCGCATGTGTGTGAATCTTTGTGTGATTCTAAGAACATCATTTTCGGCGGTGCATGCTGATTGTGCCTCATACTGTGCGCGTGTCCAACCCATCAAGGTTCACATTGGTACGCTCGCTCTCTGTGTTTGCCTCTACCTCTCTCTCTCACCCCTTTGCTCCCGCCTCTCCCTTTTTCCATCTATCTTTCCGCTCCCCTATTTCTCCTCCCCGTATGACATTTCTGCTGTCCTCAGACAACTTCACTGCACTTCCCCTGTGCATATCAGCTATTGGATTTTACCAGGGGAGCTGCTCCTTTTTGCTATTGCAAATTGAAGCAGCCACACTTCACAAAACAATAGTTCCTCTTGGAGAAAGTTTGAGTTCAAACACATCAAGAATAAATAAATAAAAGCGAGCCTTGAACGTCATCCACTCTCGCCAGCTGTGAATATCTGGGCTGAAGATACTGTTGTCTGCCACACAAGATAATGAGACTGTGTGAAAACGAGATTCAACCTGTGTACTGTCCAGCACCACTGGCGTTAAGTTTGGTACAAGGTTCTCCTGTTTGTGGAAGCTTTACGTCAATGTCTGATGCATATTAGAGTATGGATCCGGACGTATGTTTGTTTCTAAACCCAACCAGATTCTGAGACTGTGGTGGCCGAACTGTGGATTTCATGTTTGACCCTGGCCTGACTCAGTTGAGGTTGTTTTTTCTAGTGTGTCCCTCGTGCTTGATTCCAAGTGCTTTAGCCACTTATTTGTTTGTGCAGTGATATATCTAAAAGCAATTTGGCCTATTTAGCTATAAAACTTGCCGTACCTGATGGCAAATTTTACAGCGTTTTACCATGCTCAGGTAGTAATAATAAAAGGTTTTGTGTGGGTATCCATTCTCTAATAGACATCAAAGAAAACCCCAAGAACACTTGAAGGGGAACTGTTCAGTTCATTTATATGATCTACTTGCCAACCACTGAAACCCTTAAGCATGCAGGTGCCTCAGCAATGTTGTACAGTAAGAATATGAATATGTATGTACAGTTTAAGTAAGAACATTAATCAGGCCCTCTAGGATTACACTAGCTATTCTTTAGGTTTTTGTTGCATCTTTCTAAATAAAAATAATTTTATTTTTTCCTTTTTCCTTTTCTCTGTCAAACATGCACACACACAGAGTCATAAGTGTTTGATTTATTGCACTGCACTTATGCTAAATTCACAGGGATTGGTTGATTTTGCATTAATTGCTGTGATCATAAAAATTCTGGAGAGACTGATATTACAATAAGATGTCTCTTTTTCCTTCTTTCCACTCTATATTTGCTTTCTGTTCTAACTCATGACATTGTAGTGTGACGTCCAGTTGAAGTAGCTCAATATCAAAAAGTACAGCTATGTGTGTGTGTGTGTGTGTGTGTGTGTGTGTGTTTATGTACTCAGAGATCTAAAATCAAAAATGTAATCTAATAATAATCTCAAAAAGGTGCAGTGTTGTCCATGAATGTTAACACAATTAAATGCTATATATGCATCATACAAATATGAATAATTTGTCTACTAAATAGATTCATAAAGCCTCAGAATATGCTTTTTTCCTCAAGCTTTCCTGGGTGGATGGTTTGTGTCAGCTTGTATCTTTCATTGACTTTGTAGACATATGTACGCTGCACTTTAGGCTTTACTAACATGAGATCATTGCTACATGTATTTGTTCAGCTAAACATTACCTAAAAATTTTGTTTGTCTTTAGTCACTATGTTAGTCGACTTCTTCAACCAAATA
>OMLM01004572.1:56556-71078 GCA_900302695.1 Helostoma temminkii | reverse complement strand
CCCCCCAAAACCTGCTCCACAACTCTTCTGTCACTCAGCTGCTCGTCTTGTCTATCCAAGGAGCTTCCACTTGCTTCTCTAAAGTGATTTTCTCAGAATTTGAAAGGTTTCGCTCCACAAAGCTGCTCTGGCAATAGGAAAAAAAGTCATATTAAGAAGCAGTCACGATTTAATTATGTTTTAACAGTTGTACAACTATGTACAATTTACAGTACAGAAAGGAGGAATTCTAATCCAAAATATACATATGTTACATATCTAGATTTATACTGTACTCAAATAAACATTTTGATGCAGACTGGGGATTTTTGACATCATCACTTCCACAATAAGCATCTTTTGGAGGGATCCTGAATGCTGTATGAAGCAACCATATGTTAGTGTTTATAGTGGCACATAACTGTTGTTTGAAGAAGGACTTAAACATTTGTGAAACTCCCCTTTTAATGCTGTCATATTTGATCGTGATTGTACTGAAGACACAGATAAAATATAGATCAGATATCGGCCAGGATGTCATCCTCATACATCCTTACCTACAAATCAACAGTGGATTCATACAAACATACTGTTTATCTGAATAAAAAACTGCCCTGTGAACATATTGTATCTGAGTGATCCATTTGCCTGAAGGTGCAGGACAGAGAAGCCTTCCAGCATTAAGTCAATGTCTTACCTGCATTAATGTGTATACTTCACTTGCTTATAAGATAGAGATCACATACTGTATTAATACCAGTTACTGAACACAAAAAGTCTAAGTTTCCTGGACATTTGCCGGTTCTAAAACGACCCCAATCTGTTCTCTTCACTCCAGTTATCTTCAAAGAAATATTAATAATGTTCTTCAGGCTTATTCTGTCCCTCACCAATAAGTTATAAAAGCAGCAGATCAAAGAAAAGGTCACAAGACACTCCATTAAAGATAGTGACTAAGAATAGCTGTGCCGACTGGAGAAAAGTTTAAGCTTTCGAAAAGAAGGTGCTGTCTCTGCTGGTCGGGCTTCACATTTTCAACATCTTAAATGAGTGTGAAACACTGTGCACAGCGGCTATTGGAATCTACTTCACCACTAACAAACGCTCTTCTTTTCACATCAATTCAAAAGTGAAGAAACTTAACCACGATCGAGTTTGTACACCCCGAAGGACGGAAAAGATAACTGCCTTGTTTACAGCGACTGCAACTGTCAGACTAGATGATGAAAAGTTAAAACTGAGTAAAAACATCTAAAAAGCACAAAACAAGCAGTCATCAGAGGCAGTATTTCAATGATACGATAGAGCAGAGTATTATTATCAGTGGAACAATAGTCTGAACACAATAACCTAGTATGGGCCTTGAGCTACTCCAGATGTTGGTGCATATCATTGAGAATGAACATCTGGCCATCGTCAAGACTCAGCACCCGTAACACTGCAGTGAACAATATTCAACAGCTTTAAAGTTTTAAATAAAGATTCTCTGGATCAAAGTGTTCACACATAAACACATGACTCATTTAAGAAGTGCTGAATAGCAAAACAAACATGTTAATGTAAACCATGAACCAAAAAATGCATTCAAATTTTAAAAAGAGTATGATCATACAGTGTTATATAACACCACACTTCTTATATTTAACACAAATATTCATTCTTATTTGAAAAAGAGGCTCACTGAAGTCCAATGCAATCAAGCTCCTGCTCAGGTGGTTTACTTTTCTAGTTAATTGAATCATTTCTACGTCTGCATATTAAAGATGGCAGGTTGCAAAAATGTACAGCTTGTTTTAACATGATAGTTTATTCTTTTTCTTTTGTTGATTTTAATGTTGGGGGCTAATCACTTCTGCTTAGAGTCCTAGAAATATTTTGATTGGCGCTTGAAAATGGCTTCACACCATGCACATGGTTTTTATATAGTACTAAAGACTAAGGATGAATGGAATGTTTTTTAGTCTATTACAAGTTGGAAATATGACATACTATTTATTATTTCCTCTGGGGTCCAGGCTATGTTTGACGGTTTTGACTACTTTTTACCTTAAACCTTTAAAACCTTGTTTATGATGCCAATGTTTGCTATAATTTTTTTCAGCACAACCTCACCTGTGTGATGGTATAGTTATTTTTTCAATTTGACATATTGTGGAAAAACACACAATTCAATTCAATTCAGTTCATAACAAAAGTCATCTCAAGGCACTTTACAATGTTTAAGGTTTAAGACCTTACAATACAACTAAATAAACCCAGCAAACCCCCTTGAACAAACACTAGGCGACAGTGGAGAGGAAAAACCCCCATTTTTAGAAAAGAAGAAACCACCAGCATTACCAGGCTCAAGGTGGGCGGCCATCTGCCTTGACGGAAGAAACATAAATTCCATTGTTGTGTTTTGTTGTTGTTTTTTATACTTTCTAGTACAATTGGTCATCAGCATACCAATTTTATACTTTTTCACTGCAACAAACAATTACGAAAATATTCGGAAAAATGTATCACAAGATGCGCCTGCTTTGCTTACTCACTTATTACTTATTTTACTTGGCCTAGCTGCACTTATCTGCTGTTTTGTTACACTTCAGAGCTTTCACTCACACATCTTCTTCCTGTCAGGTGGAGGAGAGTGAGGAAGATGAAGAACTGACAGATGCAGTGGAGGAGAGTAATGAAGGTGACCAGTTTAACATCATCCCACTGTACTCGGAGAGGGCCACCATCTCTAACTTGGGCTCCCCTGGGACTGGGGCTGCTGCATCTCTCCACAGCAGCTCTGCTAAACCCACACTACTGCTCTTTCTGCTCCTAACTGCCTTTCTCAGCTGGGGGTAAAGAAGAGTAGACAGTGAACGCACACTCAAACACAAACATGTGCATTCACTCACATATAATGGACCTGACAACAATCCTGGGCTGACTGCTTTAAAATGATGAGAAACATAGTGAAGAGATGGACTTCACCTTTTGTCAGTAGCATTCCTTGAATTCTTCACTGTCCTTGCTCCCTTCTTTCCTTCCTTATTTCAAAATAGCACTTTGGTCAACAAAGTCTGACTGTGGCTGAAGTGGTGTATTATTGTGCTGGGGTAGCAGAGCCATTGCATGCATCCACAGTGCACCTACTGTCTTAGGTTCAGAAAATCCATATGTTGCAGTGGTGCTCAGTTGTTAGCATGCACATGTTAGCAGGCCAAGGTGTGTTGGCAGATTGTAGGTAATGTCATTATCCAATTATATCACACGGCAACAAGAAGGAAACGTGTTCATGTCAGCCCCCTAATGTTAATCACCAGTAGTAGATATGAATTTTGACAGCTATGATAGAAAAAGAAATTCATATTAAACTAGATGCAACAAGTTAAGAGAACCACATAAATACCTAAAGTCTGGTTTAGCAAGATAAAAACAGCTAATTTAGGCCACATTTCCATTTATCTGGGATAGACCATCCACTGGGTTAATTATCTTGGGAGTGGGGCATAGCTGCTGTAGCATTAGCATTGATTTATTTCATTGTGGAAATGTGTGGGGTTGAAACCACATGGTGTTTTAAGCTGCATATCATTTAGGAAACAAATTACAGCATTTTAAGCTAATAGCAAAAGACAGATAAGTAATATGATGCTCCCTACTGTTTGAAACTCTTCATTTATCAGTTACTTATTACTGTATCTTTACATCCAACTTGATTTGTTCTACTCATGTGCAGAGAAGCTGTTTATAGTTGTGTTGCCATGTTAGCTGCCTACTATTAGCTGGTTAGCTCCCCACTGCTGGCTGCCCCAGTTCACTGACACATGGTGGCCACATGGAAACAACATAACTTTGCTGTGGTACATCTAACCAGTTTGCTCTGCTCTACATTGCCAATTAATGTTCATCATTGTTTATTTCTCTAACATAAGCCACAATAAAGTGTAATTCCCACTTATCCATATCTATACTTATCAAATGTGGTCATTTTATTGTTTCTTTATGCCAACACAGTAGCCTTTTATCCATATGGAAGTTTTACCATAATTATTAGCTCTGTAAACAGAGTGTTAACATTGCTAACATGTTAGCCAAATAGATGTAGCAAAGAAAACACCATAATTGAACAAGTCAGTTAGTGACAGTTACTTTATATGTAAAAGGGTAGTAAATAGTAAAACTATTGACTAGTATTGTCAGCTACATTAACAGTTAAATTACATTTCTGCCATAGAGACATCTTTATTTGCAAACCAAATGGTTCATATATATTTAATGCTACCACAGTGCAAACAAATGTAGCATAAGGCAAACAAATGCTGAGCTGTTAGGGACACAAACATCTCTGTTGTTTCCTGCGTCTATTTAAAAACCATCCAATGTAAACTGGTTATGGAAACAAACAGCAAAAATGACAAACATCCTTAAACTTGGCTAACTTCCCTTATTTCCTCTGTAATAAATAAATAAAATGAATCTCATAGCAAAGATTGTTAGGTAGATGATAACTTAAGACTCCAAATGATGTGAGTTGACAAACTGGGTGTTCCTGTTCTTGGACACAAGTGCTCCCCAGATACAAAAATGCCCCACAGCTGCAGTCAGACATTGTTTTGTTTTTTTTTAACTTATTGATGGACGATGATTTGTCCCACTGGTTGTGACTTACCTGTCTATGGGTCATCCTGGCATTGAGCGTAGGGGGAAGGGGCGTTGATGTACGACACATGTGTCAAACTTTATCATGTTGATGAATGGGGCGCTCCTCTTCTCTCTGCTATTCTACAGCCATGGTGAATGACAAACGACACTTGTCCCTTATTGTTTGATGAACATCAAGTGCCAAGCGTGTGTGTGTGTGTATTTGTGTGTGTTTGTGTGCACATATACAGGGATCAGATTGCAAAGAAAATTGGGTAAAGCTTTTTGTTATAATTTGAGTCTTGCACTTCATCGTTCCCACCCACGTCAGCACAGCCACACATACCGTGTATCTACACACATACATTTGCACACATGCTGCCTTCCACGCAATGAGCCAGTGCAGCCCTTTCTTGCTTTATTGCTCTATCCTTGTCCCTCCCTTCCTCCCCGGTGACTCAGGACTGGGACCTGAACTGCCACCGGCACCAATATGAATAAAGCCGTCATAATAAAAACAACACACGAGCAACAATATGAGCTGTAAAACGGCAGAACAAATCAAATAGCTCCCCAGCAGGCGAAAAACACTCGCTACTTCTGACACTGGCAAAGACAGAAATGAAGAGAGTTGAAGAACGAGTGGGAGAGAAAGAGATGTAGTGTAAGGAGGAGAAATTAAGAAAAAAATAAGGCCAGGTCCCTGTGTGGTGTTTGTGCGTTTGATGTTTTACTCGTTCTTAGTTGGAAGGTTGATAATCAGTTTCTGACAACATCTCTTTATCATCTGACAGGCTTCTGGGATGTGTGTGTGTGTGTGTGTGTGTGTGTGTGTGTGTGTAGAACCACTGCAGTGTAGTGAGAACAGGAAGGACCCTGGAGCACAAACACAGCAGAGAGAATTGCCGGCTCTTGATTTTCTATGTCTTATAAATCTTTTGCTGACACTAAATTTTTCCTCGTTCTCTTCCTATTTCTGGGCGATCGTGTAAACTTGACTTCCATGTGCGCAGGCACTAGTGATGGTGAAGGGCAAGAAGACAGAGGAGGGAGAGATGGAAGGAAGAGGGCAGAGGGGAAGGTACAGGACATAAAGGGGTATTTACAATACAGCAGAGAAGCAAAAGAGGGAAAAAGAAGGAAGGCTTGAAGGAATAGGAGCAGGAAGACAAAAAGGGAAGCAATTTGAGGAGGGAAAAAAGGAAAAGAGAAGTAAGAGGAAAAGAGAAAAAATGGAAGCATGAAAGAGAAGAGAAGAAGAGGAAACTACATGTAAGGAAAAAGTGATGAAAGAATAAAGTGAAAAAAGGACAGGAGGGGAAGATTCAAAGAGGAAGGAAA
Organism: Helostoma temminkii; assembly: GCA_900302695.1. Classification (NCBI taxonomy): domain Eukaryota; kingdom Metazoa; phylum Chordata; class Actinopteri; order Anabantiformes; family Helostomatidae; genus Helostoma; species Helostoma temminkii. Next base: position 65,138 of record OMLM01004572.1, on the reverse strand, counting down.
GAGAGGGACAAGAAACGAGAGTGGAAGAGGAAAGGAGGAGAAGGACTGAGGTAAAGAGGAAGTAAGCAAGAGGAAAGGAGAATACAGAGAAATGGGAGATGGGGAGCAGTGCTGGAGAGGCGAAGGGAAAGATGAAAAGGACGAGAGAGAGAGAGAGAGAGACCGAGAGTGAGGAAGGAAGGAAAGAGAGAAATAGATACTGAAGAAAAAGTGGATGAAAGAAGAAAAGAGGACAGAAAAGGAGGGAGGCTGAAATGCAAGAACGGAGAAACAGATGAAACAGGCGAGAGAAAAGGTAGAAGGAAGCAGAGAACTTGAAAAGGATAAAAGGAGGTAAGAGAGGTAGTGCAGAAGAAGAACAACACAAGGGTGAACAGTGGTGGAGAGAGCAGGATGGCAAAAACAATGGAGACCAGAAGACGGAGGGGAATGAAAAGAGCAATAGGGAGAAAACAAAGGGGAAACAGAACAGAAGCAAGGAGTGAAGAAGAAGAAGAAAGTAGAGGAGCAGGTGGAGGAGGAGATTTGCTCTGTGAAACAGGCGAGGAAAAAAACTACAAAGGGAACTGCAGCAGAGAGAAAGACAGAGGTGACAGGTCTGCAGTGGGCTTTAACCTCTGCTTCTCTTTCCTCTGGCACTGCTGTTTCACACAACTGCTGAGACACACACACACACACACACACACACACACACACACTCCTTGGCCTTTCTGTCTGAACACCCTCCCCAGACAAAGCATGTGTCAATCAGCAAAACAGCGATAAGAGCCTGAGTGAAGCTCACCTGATCTTTAAACGTCCAGCAGACACAACACTTAATACTGTTGTTCTGTTAGCAGCAGTTTGCTCCAGTATTACCATACCATCATAAACACTGCTGTGATCTAACACAGGAGACTGTTTTCAACCCAACTTTCATTCTTTGTAATGACTTTCAGTAAGGCTACAATATGCTACACTCTTTAGAAATCAAGCTATAGCTGAAGCTATACAGGAATCCTCAGAGAGATGCAGTTCATGACAGCTTTGTAAAGGTTAAAGAAACACCTTGTGCACTTTGAGATCATCAGCATTAGTAAATTGGTGTCAAGTCCAGGCTCAGCGCAGTGTTTAAAAGAAAGGTGAAGTTCCATAATTGTCTTATTGTCATTTATCTCAATGCAAATACATAAACCAGCACCAAATGTCTCCCACTAACAGGTGTGTGTAGCTCAAACTGTGACATATCTATCTTTTCCATTATTGTCCTATTATTATTAAAAAAAACACATCAGGGACGCAGGCTGTTGCACCTGGTGATATGTTCCTGCATCAGTATCAGTATATTGCACTGTTTAGCTGCCCCAAATATTCACTACAGCACAAAACGTGGTTTAAGCACTAGCTTCTCCTGTTTAAATTCAACTTAAGTTCGTTTTCCCTCTTGGTGCAGTTTGTTCAGTCTGGTGTGAACACTGTAATCACACTCGGGTGCGCACCAAAACAACCAAGACCCCCAAAAGAGTTTGCCGGATGATTCAGGTCTCGATCTGACTCTTCTAATGAACTCTGGTGGGGTCCTCCTGGTGGGAAAGTGCACTGAACCAAAACAAGACTAAAAGCTGTGAATCACTTGAAACTGAATCAATTGAAAACTAATTTACAAATAATAAAAAAAAAATATTTAGATATTTTGGACAAGAAAAACACCCTTACTGTCACTTGTTTAAATTGAGCGATTAGCTTCCATGATGACTGTAACCCCAGGTAGTGTTTGTGTAGGGGCCAGAGGAGTCAGCTCAACTAACCCTTCCAGTCCAAAGTGGAAAAAAAATGCTAAATTTGACATAAGCAATTTTATGCATAATATGAATTTTGTTGGAAAATAATTCTCCTTTATCATTAATACTTTCCAACAACGTGTAATTATGTGTAGCCTGCAGTGCAAATACCAGGTGGGGTAAGGTGTCTTTAACAACAAGTAGCTGACTTAACTGGCTGTTAGTCAACCAGCTAACTGAGTTAGTTGCTGCATTGATACATGCAAGTTGCTGCACTGCTGAGAGTTTGCAGTTAAACTTCACTGTGACACAAAATGATAGTTTTCTAGCAGTTTTCTGTTCATTGGTGGCTCATTTCCTTAATGCAGAGTCATCTCAAGGCACTTCACATGGTCAGAACATTACAACGTTACATAGAGAGAAACCCAACAATTACTCCATGAGCAATCACTGGGCAACAGTGGAGAGGAAAAACTCCCTTTAAAGAAAGGAGAAAACCCCCAGAAGAACCAGGTTCAGGGTGGGGCAGCCATCTGCAAAGACCAGATGATGATGGACACAGCATAATCATGGGAGTGCAGCAGCTTCTTTGTGCTACCAGCTAGGACTTGGCGTCTTAGCCATTAGCCTAAGGTAAATTAATGTAATGCAATGAACTGTCACAAGAAGGGTGTCACTTCAAATTTTCAAACTGCCTTTGAAAGTTGGGGCCACACACATGGAATGATTAACACTCTTCTGACACCTGCGAACTGGTTCAGTCAGTCAACACAACAACTTTTCTCTGCTCTGTAAATCCATCACATCCTTTTAATCACAGTGATGTACATAAGCTGCTCTGCTCAGTCCTCTACTACCACACCACTCACCTGAAAGTTATACCTACACCTGCTGAGTCTACTTCCTACTATGAGTGTAATAATCACTCCCTACTCATTCCTCTGCTGAGCTTGATATTTCACCACTGGAGTCGGGATGGCAAATACCCTTACTAGACATATTATGCATTGAACTGGCTGAGCAAACTGTCTCTGAAGTGGATATCAGTGACTTGTTCAGAGGCAGCATCAGTCTGTGATCACACTGGCTACTAAGCTCTGTCTTTAACCACAAGGCAATTCTCCTCTATATTTGACAAAAGTGAGCTCATAGTGTTCAGTAAATTACCCCAAAAGGCAATAAGAAGATTCCCTGACCTCGGAATTACTCAGTCCATCCATCCTCTTCTACACTACATAGAGCCAGGTCACCTCCACCTCCCAGCACCCAATAGTAGGGGTTAATTGAGATCAGCAAGGGAGGGCAGGCATGCGATTGACGTGGCCAGAGGGGGCCGGAGCGACGGCCTTTAACTGACGGCTCCGTTGTTCATTTTAATTGTTGTCTTGGCTGTTCGTCGTCAGGGCTGATACCCGGTGGCAAGACGACAAGAGGGATGGACAGAGGGAGCAAGGGAGACAGCGGAGAGCGAGAGAGAGGAGGGAGCGGAGTGGACACCGGTGATTTACATTAATATGTACTGAAATAAACAAGCGGAGAAGCCATGCGTTAAATCAACTCAGAGAGAGATAGAGAAAGAAAGCCTCCAGGGTGAGAGAGGAATAGGATGTGGTGTGTGTGTGTGTGTGTGTGTGTGTGTGTGAGTACTTGGAAAGAAGCATTCTTTTTATTGTTCTATTACTGTGCAGTAGATTTGCACGCACGCAAGTGCATGCATGCACACACTAACACACACCATGTCAGATTTGAACATCTAGTGTGTGCTTTCTCTCTCTAGTATTTTAGTATTCTAATCCATCATTGGCCTGACATGGGGATGCTGTCTCTCTCCTTTCTCTCTCTGTTTATGTCTCTCTCCCTCCAAGCTGCTGCACATACACAGCATCCAAACGGAAGATAAAGACAGAGCAGGGAGAAAAACAAACTCCATAGCAGGGAGAGCTTTATCCAGAGAGATAAAGTGGTGGAATAAAGGGGCGACGGAGAGATTCAGAGGAAGTGGAAGAGATGGAAATAGGGGGGTGGGAGGTGTTGGTAGGAAAAGCAGGGAAGGAGAGGAAAATGAAGGCATGGGGAGAGTGGGGTTGAGGGTGGCGAGAGAGCAAGAGTTAGAGACAGAGAGGTGTGTGTGTTTGTGTGTGTGTCTTTGAGTGCCGATGCGTCAGGACCTACAGAGTGTGAAATGGAGCAGGGAGGTTCAGGCTTCAATCGGGACACACTGCAACACACACACACAGCCTCTGTCCTTCTTTTTCGACTTGTGTTTCACGCACATCGTTCACCACCCTTTCTCAGTCATGCACGGAGATAAACAAAGATGCACAAACACACAGTTGCTAAACTCAAATTCCTGCAGCTCTTACTCTTGATTCTTTCTGCTTCTTGGATCCCTGCTTTCAATTTATTACACTGAGTTCAAGAAATAATAAAAGCAAAGTCCCCTCTGAAACATGTAAATATTTTTTAAACAGCTCTGGTGAAGTTGCATGGTGTATTTCCTTTGATACTGATAATGCCAGAGCTGCCATTTTAACATTACTGACAATGGAAACCAACAAGAACTTCGTGTTAGTTATAGGCTGATTCTAGTGCTGGTTCAAAGTTGGTTCAACATGGGAACTGTCTATGAACCAGTTTGTTTTCCACAGGCTAGGGAGCCACCATAGAGCCACATCATTATGTCATCACATCATTACACTAGATCTGTACCTTCGCACAACAACACTATAGTGTGACTGTGCAAGTTTCAGTCCTGACTTTGAGAGTATAAACTTACATTTAAACACTCCTGGCCTAAAACATATGCACTGCTCGATGTAATAGCTGTGTAAAGTAAAAACATATGATACACTTTGATCGTTATTAAAACTAAGCATGATTTTTATCTTTAGAACAAAGCTTCAGTTAATCTCATTGGTGATGTTAGTCCAGTTTCTAGCCCCTGACCCAATCGGTTTCTAGTTCTAGACCAGTAAAGAGTTGGTGCCAGGTTCTGGTGATGAGAGCTGGTTCTTAGGCTGTGGAAACACGAAGACCTGCTTGAAAATTAAGCACTAGCTGCGAACCAGCCCTGGAACTAGCTTGGTGGAAAAGGGGTAAAGGTGACCCCTTTTAACACCTTAATTACAGTTCATCACACAACACCAGTGAGCTAGGTAGCAAACACAGCAGTGTTGCAGTCTGTGAGAGAGAATTTTTCTTTTAAAGCCCAAATTACACATAAATCATATTTTCTCACTCCACTCTAATATGTATATGTATGTATGTAGACAATACAGTAAAGGTGAATGGAATATTGATTGTATATGAAGTACAACAGCAGTGCATCTGTTCAGACACATACACCCCAATCCTGAATCCCATTGTGCTTTTTTCTGTAGTAATAGAAGCATTTTTTTATTTAACGTGTAATATTGCAACTGTTTTTGAAATTGAAAATATTAATCAGATTTCAGAAGTTGTAACTGTGACTTCTGTCAAGGAGCTGTTTAACAGTTTAACCTATGTGCCAGGATGGACCTACAGGGGAAGAAGGTGTCCTTCACTGAAGCAAACACCACAAAGAAATTCAGTTATTATAAAAAAAAAAAAAAAAAAAAAACTTGGACCGCCCAAAATGTAAAGGCTTGTGTAACATCTTTTGTTTCTTCACTTAAAACCTTTACACATTGCTGACTGGGTTTAGTATTCTGTGTTTGGCAAGAAGGATCGTACCATTTAAACATCATGCTCGGCCCGGACACCACTGAAATAAGTTTGCAAACCTGAACTGCACCTGTCAGCACCTCATGCCAGCTCCTTTCCATTCTGCAATATATGTTTATTTGCTGTTACTCACACGCTGCTGATGAGAAATTAGTTTGACGTTTATGTAACTATTGACTATTTAGTCTAGCTTTGCTTTCTTTTGACCAGCCTTTATGCTAAGCTAGGCTAAACACCGCTGCACCTACTGTACAGCTGTACTGGATGCACAGACTCTTATCAAAAACTGTAACCTCCAAGCTGCAGCGTCTCTCATATCTGCTTTGCACTTTTTGTTTGTTAAAATTTGTTTAAATGTGTGTGATAAGGGACTTGTGTGCAATATTATCTCATTTCACTGCATTAGCATTCTTTTGTATAATTTAACTGAATTTATTTTGGTGATGTAGTTTTCAGTTGTACGTGTACACTCTGACTGGGATCATTCATGTACCATTAAATATCTTTAATAGTCTGGGTCTTCTCAGAGTTTCCTCTAGAACTCCAGGTTTGTTCTCAGGGACTCTTGGGACTTCCTGTGCTATTTGAAAACTTTTCAGCATCTGCATCTAAACTAAGATCAAGAGATCTGAGAGATAACTATCTAAACTGATGTTTCTGATTTGTTTTTGTCCTGAGCTGAATGCTTTTTTCAGCTGGCACAGATGCACAAGCTTTGCTCTGTTGGCATGCGTTGCCATGGTTACCCCCGTCTCACCTAAGTTGCAGCACCCTGGGTGATCCCAAAAGGTAAATGGAGCTGAATGATCTTTGGAGGTCTGATTCTTTTCAATACACCGACACCTGGCGAGGGCACGACCATGTGATGCTGTTTTTTCCCCCCTGCTTGACTGACTGACTGACTGAACCGCCTCCTCCCCCACCTCTTATCCCGGCAGGTGCCTGGCTGAATGGGGCATCATCGCCATGGAGATTGAGGCAATGACACTCTCACACACGCACAGTCGCAGACTCAGAAATGAGGCTGGCTTTTATGAGCGAGTGGCTGCGCAGTCTGATTCGATGAAAGTTGTCTCTCCAAAGAGGAGACAGCCGCATGGATTGAGCTGTCACTTGAATGGAACTCTGCTCTGCTCAATCCTCCCTCTGTGTGAGAATGGACAGATCTCTCTCTCTTTCATTCTGTCAAATGTAAACCTGTCCTTTTAATTCCAAACTAAAGCCTGTGCTCAGGAGACGAGCGGGTGGAGATAAATGTACTCCATTTAAAGAAAACTGACTGAAACTGAGAGCACTCTCGTCACCCCCCAGTTTCCTCCCCTCCTCTTCCTGTCTAAAGCATGTTAGTGTACAGTGCCACAGTGAGGGAGGCACACTAACACAGGGCTTTCCTCACACTCACCTTTCAGTGTGTGATTCATCCAGCGCTCCGTTGGTTCTGTGCTTTCCGCCTCTTGGTGAATCTTTGACTGTTCCTTAGGCACATGAACTCTAACTGGGCTCTCCTGCGCACTAATGAAAAAATAAATAGAATTAACATTGACTCCTGTGTCAATAGAGATCAGTGGTTTTAAACAGTGTTGGTAAAAAGCTATGTATCACCAGGGGGCTTATATGTGGCCTCGCATGAAATAAATCTATTTCTGATCATTCGTTGACATTTTTGCCCTGCTCAGTGTGCCCCGGAGGGCATATGAAACACTCCATGCCTCTGCTGTGTTCACGTGTGCATAATAAAATAAATGTTGACAGCTGACATTTCCTTACCTCAACCTCCAGTGTGTCTGTTCTTTTCTAACGACTTCATAAAGATTTTGCAGGTTTACATACAGTATGTCAGTGTTTTTGTTTTGGCTTTGAAAGGTTACTGTGAGGTTCAAGTGCCACTTCTAACCCCATTGAAAGGCTTTCTGATGCAGAAACCCCATCACATTAGTGAAAATAAGCCTCATCTTGGTATTATCAGCGTCATGTTTAATGTGATGTCCGACAGCATGCATGTCAGATATAGATTGCTTTCATTACATTGCCGATAGTAGATAAACCTGATGAACGGCTTAAAAGAAGGTAAACAATTAACCCTTTTATTGGTATGGTTCTTTTTATACAGAACAGTGTGGCAGTGTAAATGGGGCTTAAAGTTCCTCACACACACACACCAGATCAACCAAACGTGTTCTGCTTCATCTTTTCTTTGTTCACAATGCGGAGGGTTTATGCAACACTGATTAACATGAAAACATACTATTGTGCCTGAAAGGAAACTAATTTGTGTAAATGAATCATCATTAGGCACAAACAAGCAGTTTACAGCACTCAAGTCAGAAAAGACACTTGGTCACCTTAACTCAAGAGCCACATACAAGCTTTTTTCAGATTCGGTTTCTAGCTGTATACACACTATATACATAGACCTTTTGAGGTGAAGCATCAACGTTGCTAGATGTTGGAAATCTTTCTGCAGACCCAAACTGCAGTAAGCTAGTGAAGCCGTCTTTTTTGGTACACATGTAGTTCTTCCTTGCCAAAACCTGATGCCTATATTGTCTACAATGCAACATGACCAACGGCTCCTACAGGTTCAAAGGCTCATGAATCGAGTGACCTGTAAATTGCATATCCGATACATGCAGTATATATTGTGCATTAAGAGAACATTAATATCTCTTTACTTCTGAAGTAGGACACTTTACCACTTTGACCAGAGGCTGAGTGAGCTAAGTGAGGAGTTAGAGTTTGGGGTAATGAGTCCAGATAAAGAGCCTGAGTCACTAACACTTAAGCAAGTATCAGTCATAAATGACAAGTCCAAGTGGACAAGTGGAGGAGAAGTTCTTAAAAATAAAGGTCCTGTGTACCCTAACGTACTGTAGTAACAGGTATAACTACAGTACATTAGAGAGGGTACAGCTGGTACGCTGTAGGACCACTGTGCTCTAGAATCAACAGTATGTGCAGATGTAAACGTTCAAAGAGGTAGGATGGCGCTAACACATGTCAAATATCACTTTCTGTTGCAGAGTTCACAGTTGGGTGTTTATAGGGTGAGGTAAGATCACAGTCTTTAAGAACACTCAACAACATACATTTACAACTTTCCAAAACAGGACTACAAAT
>OMLM01004572.1:12940-50586 GCA_900302695.1 Helostoma temminkii | reverse complement strand
CATATAAGCTGAATAGTTTGTAGTGCAGATTTAGGATAGTTTTACCTGCAATCACATCAAATACTCCATTCAGAAACCCCTAGTTCTTTAAACTAAATGTCGCCACAAATAATGCCATAATTGTTGATCATATATGTTCATATTTGTAAAAATTGTAATGGAAACCACCCAGTTCACTAGGTGTGAATATTACTATTACTAACATACTAAGGGCATGTGTAATACCAGTACTCTACTGTATATTCATGGAAATAAGTGATGACAATGACATAAAGTAAATTGACAACAATATTGTGTCACAATAAACATGTTCTCATCCCACAGTGTTTGATGCTTCTCTTGTCAGTCCTTTTGTGTCTCATACAGATGTTTAGGTGTCACCACTGCCTGAATACACAAAACAGGAGTGATGGTGGCAGTGTGTCAGACGTGCTTATAACAACCACAACTGATCATCATGGTAGAAAAACTTGAAATTTGGTTGACTTTACGCACAATAACAACTGGAGTGGTGTTAGGCTGGAACTGTCTTATTAAAAGACACACTGGACTCCAGCCTCTGTAATGTGGGGGAGTCCTACATGTTGTTCACCCATCTGACCACTGCCCTTATTTTGGTTAATATACCACATCATTGCTCTAGGTGTCAAATACTGACCTGTCTGGTTTATTATTGTCAATTCCTAGAATCATCTCATACCAACATATTGTCAAAGTGTTCTGACCTGGGAATGAGAATGAGCTTGTGACAGGCCAAACACCTCATTCTGATCACAGTCCACAGTTTGCCATGACTTCACAGGACATGTCACATGACAAAGTAAAACGTGCAATTCAGTTTCATGACTTACAATGAACACAATGGAATGATCATTGAAGGTCATGCGTGTGTCCACAGACAATGACATCATCCTCAATGAATTTGCATCTGCTACATTTAGTTGTGGTTGTCCTTTGACTTAAGCAACACAAAAACTAAATGTTCTTTCTCATCAAAAGATAATTCATTTAAAGCGCTGAGGCAATTCTGCAAATTCTTCCGCACAAGGACACCGGTTTCCACCTTCATCAGTTGAATCCCCATTGCTCTGATAGTATTCTGCTTTTACTGAGAAGAAAACGGATGATGCGATTGGTTTCCACTACACTAGTCATTAATGTATTCTGACCAATCCCATGCTGGCAGCAACTCTGCAGCACACCCTGTGCTCCTATGCTGTGCGCCATTGATTCACAACAATAGAGCCCCAGGTGTTCAGAAGAGCAAATATAAGAGCTTTCATAAAGTGGGTTTTTGTTGAATCACTATTGTGCTGTAGCAATTTGCGATGGAAAGTATAAAAATGACTTTTTGTATGTCATAGGTGATTAACTTAACTTTAAAGCTTTTGAATGTCAGGCTAATAAGTTGTCTCTGCGCACGGCTCCAACACAGACAGTCTACATGAGTATCACCTCACAGACGCAGCTGCACACAGAGCTCCCTGTGAGGTCCATTCTGAACCTATTAAATAATCAGATGTGTTTCTTCCCCACTGGCAAAAATCACAACCAGTCGGGTGGTCCTCATCAAACTGCTATGTGTCTGTGTTACGTGTGCGGTACAAAGAGAGGGAGCCCGTGCATAAACTCGGGTGAGATTCTTTATATGCTATTGTGTAGGTGTGCATGCACAGATTCAGTGTGATGTTGTCTCATCTGGTGCTGCCATTCAGTCACTGAGGAGCATCTCCAGAATTAGCGCAGAGTATTTTCAGCCTCTATGGCTCATCTCCCACCAATGACCCTGTTTGAAGTCAGGACTCAGCCTCCCTTTACCTCCAAGTCCACCTCCATCTCTTTGATCTTATAGCAAGCCTCCCTCCCTTCACACATATTCTTTACTCTGCACTGAAGTCTTTGAAACTCACTCCTCACTCCTATGTTCCAATAAGTTCTTTTCTGTCCTTACACACTTTGAATGAAACAACAAAAAGCTTCTATTCCTCTACAATAATAATAAAAGATATTATTAATCTCCTTGGGGAAATTCTTTGGGAAAGGGAGCCACATCTTGTCTAGGGACACATCGCATGTGGGTAGGAATTGGGGGAAGCCATGAACCCTTTCAAAATAACACAAAACTGGATAGAGGACGAGAGTGAGAACTGTGAATAAGCAGAAACACTGCAGAGATCAGTGGAATAAGCTCAACCTTTAAGTGAGTACCCTAACCCTACTGTGGGATGATTTAATAATAGTGAAAAGTGAATAGATAGTAAGTTCTTTCATTTTTCATTCAGTGCTAGCTTTTTAAAAGTTTTGCATGACAGGTAGTGTACACACTACAGGTAAAAGTTTGGACACACCTTCTCCTTCAGTGGTTTTTCTTTATTTTTGTTCAACATTGTACATTAATAAAAATATCAAAAATATGCCAGAACAAATATACTAATGCAGTAAACAAAATCACCCAGAATATGTTTAATATTTTATTATACATTAGATTGTATTGTAGCTTTGGCAAACTCATGGCATACTCCCATCAGGTTTACGAGGTAGTTACAGACTGTCAAGAGTTAAGTGGTGACATTTCTTGCCTTCTAATGTGCTTTAGACCATGAGTTATCCTGTACAGAGGAAGGAAGGGTACAGAGTTGTTAGTGCTTCTACAGGTACTGTATAAATCCAACCCCATCCCTTCTGGTTTACACTTAGCTGGACCATCATCTGCTTTCCAACAGGACAATGACCCCAAACACACCTCTAGGTTATGTAAGAGCTATTTCTCCAAGAAGGAGAGTGATGGACAGCTGCATCAGATGACTTGACATGCACAAGTTGGTTTGGGATGAGCTAGACTGGAGAGCGAAGGAAAAGCAGCTCAGCACCTCCAGGAAATCCTTTAAGATTGCTGGAAAATTATTAAAAGTGACTACCTCATGAAGCTGACTAAGAGAATGCCAAGAGTGCAGAAAGCTGTCATCAAAGCAAAATGTGGCTACTGTGAAGAAGTGTGCAGCTGCTAGCCCAACCAACCCGCCCAGTGCTTTGTCTACTGCTTGCTGTTGTTCAATTGTTGCCTGTTGTTATTTTCTCTCTCCACTTTCCACTGACCCCAACTGGTCGAGGCAGATGGCCACCCACCTTGAGCCTGGTTCTGCTGGAGGTTTCTTCCATTAAAGGGAGTTTTTCCTTTCCACTGTCACCCAGTGTTGTTCAAACGGGATTTGTTGGGTTTTCTACATAATTCCTTGTTGTATTGTTAAATTCTGTAAGGTTGAAACCTTACATTGTGAAGTGACTTGAGATGACTTTTATTATCTGGCACTAAACTGTAATTTAACTGAACTGAAAACATAACACATCCTGAGAGGTACTGAACATTTAATATTACTTAACATTTAACACTTATTACATAATTGCATAGATGTTCTTTCATACTTTGGATGACTTCTGTATTAATGTACAATGACAACATTGAAAATAATAAAAATAAAGAAAAAAATACTGAAGGAAAAGGTGTGTCCACGGGTTCACTGGGATCTGAGCTAAGTAACCAGCAAATCACATTCACATTAGGTGTTAGGTTCTGTCAAGTCACCAGAGGGCACAGACAGAGTCAGAATTGCATCTTTGCTTTTTGCTGATGATGGAGTTCTGCTGGATCCATTAAACTTTAACTCCAGCACACATGGGGATAGTTTTCAGCTAACTGTTAAGTGGTTATGATGAGCATGTTCTGTTTGGGAAGCACGTTCTTAAGGGTTCAGAGCTTGCCTCGACCATGCTTTACATTTGTTATTAATGGCAATTCTTGAATGCAGGGCAAAAAAAACCTGCTGTCACAGCTTTCTCCTGGCTGCATCACACTGTCTCTTTGATCTCTGTGGCTTCTGGACGTCTTTGTAGTGACAATTGATAGTGTGGATCAGGATGCACTTCTCAGACCAGAGCCACACCAAGCCAAATGAAGACAAACCTAGATGTACATTGGATAAAGATTGCTTGATGAAATGTTAATGTAGTGGACCTCATTAATGTTGCAGCTCTGCATTCCACTACAGTCCATGTGTTTTGTTCATTTATGCAAGAAATATAAGAGTTTCTGTTGTTAATGATTTCAGACCTACATATTAAACATTGTTATAAACTCTAGCTGGTAAACTTCCTGGTCTACTCCCAACTACCTTTACTGCTATAAAACCATATAATAATTTACTGTGTACTGCCATCATTACTACTCATAAATAATAATTATTTATTCTTTAGTGATATGTGTTAAAATTATTTCTTTAGACTTACTGTTAACGCAACAAAAACTTGCTTCATTGTATGAAATAAATCCCGACCTGACCTTCAGAAGATGATCAGACTCATATATAAACCATTTTTCTCACTTTTTTACACTCTTGCTTCTCTTTTGTCATCCCTCTTCTGACTAATCCTTTCTTCACTGCCACGATCTACCTAACAAAAGTGATTCTCCAGAGCCCTGATGGACTCACACAGAGAGAGGGATGATGGTGAGCGAGGGGAGGATGAGTAGTAGGCGGAGGAAACAAAGTAAAGCTTTTAATCTGTAAATGGAGAAGGGTAATGGTCATTTAAGCATTAAAATATCCCCTCTGTCTGTCTGCTCTGTTTGCGTCTCCTTAATGCTCCTTAAACATTTATGAAGGCTGATAACAAAGAAAGGCCGTAGCTGCGCAGAGTAATCAAATCACTGCTGGTTATAGGGCTCTACTCGGAAGAGGGAGGGAAAGTGAGAGAGGGGGGGGTGAAGCTGGGAATTAGGGAGAGAACAGAGTGACAGTGTGAGAAATAGAGACGGAAAGGAGAGAAGACAAAGAAAAATATATTGGCTCTTAAAATAGTCATCTTGCAATGTGCAAATAAACTGCAGCGTGTTGCTGTCAAAGAGAATATACCACAATGTATATTACACTTTCCCTAAACACATCTCTCTGTCTCTGTGAAGGGTGCTTCCCAAAACACCATATATTCATTTTACAGACTGTGTTTGTTGAAATTCCCCTTTCACAGCTGAAAATACGGGGCTTTTACAAGCTAAGGTATGAGATAGCTATTAAGTTAGATAATACCCTGTGGTATGTTTTATACTCTTATACCTTGTGGTAAGTTTTTAATATGATCGTGTCAGAGCACTGGTGTTCGATCATGTGTCATAAAGGACAAAAACTAAAGAAGTCAACTTTGCTGATGGAAACACCTTCAAGGTTAGAGCTGTAAAATGAATACATTTTGTATCTTTATATTTTGCTTTTGAATTGACTTATAATGTAGATAAAGACATTTTTATATTATTCGTTAATTTTATATTTTTTATTTTTTACAGCACATTACATTTACATTACATTTTTTATTTATTATTAATTTTTTTCATTTGCTAATAATGTTTTTGCAGGAGTTTAAATCACTTACCTACAGCTGAGAGGAAATACTGTGATCAGAATTTAAAAACGTGTACTGTATTCGGGCACTGAAGTTCATTTTTAACATGCATTTTGCATATGTATTTAGATAGTGACAGTTTTAATTTTTCTGGCTTGGTTCACCACCACCAGGTGTAAATATATGAAAATATATTAAATGTGCTTAAAGTCAGCTTTATTTAATGGTTTGTCAACCATCCCAGGAACATCAAAATGTCCAGATGACCATGGAAAACAACAGCGGTGGACAACAGAATTCTATCCCTGGTAAAGAAAAACTTTAGTCTACACATATCACTGAGAAGGTGTATCTGACCTGGCCAACTATCTGTTGTCGAAGTCAACAATCAAGAGAAGACTTCAACTGATTGACTGACTGAGATTTTACTGTAAGAATAGAATTTATGTAAAACTGTTGAGATCAACCAATTGTACGAGAATATTGGGAAAACAAGAATTTGGAGAGAGGTAGAATTACTCTAAAACATCTATGAAACATGGAGGTAGTGCTATGGTGTGGAGATTTATGATGGCAGAGGACCGGGTCCTCTTGTGTTTAGTGATGGTGTGACAGCTGACACAAACAGCAGGATGATTTCTGTGCTTTTTAGTGGTACAGTATATTATCTGCTAAACCAGATGCTTCACAACTGATTGGACAGTGTTTCACTGTGCAGATGGAAAATAACTCAAATACCAGGAAGGAACCCAATACATGGTGAAGTATTAAAACTGATGGTTTAATTTATGACTGTTAGATTATTCTAATTAGGCTCTAGGAATAGTTCATCTAATAGTTCATCTAATAATTTTGACCAAACCCATAAATTAAAGCTGACACATAACTAAAAGCATATGTTTCAGATGAATCAGTATCCACTGTGGTGGCATGCAGTGACAAAACCATGAAAATTGTGTCACTCTTTAAAAATATATGGATCTGACTCTGATACAAAATTCCCAACCAAGGTTCACTTTATGGCATTTATGCTGTGTTTATAGGAGTCACATGACCTATACACAGAACATTTTGTTAGACTTTTAGAGCAAGTAATGACAGCTAGGCCAAGAATATGATTCCATGTCACACCAACATGTTCATGGAAACCACTGGACTGATATGTTTGTTGATGTAGTAGGTAACAGACCAGTAATAAATCTGGAAATTATGTTCTTTTCAGAAGATCATCCATCCATTTTCTGAACCACTTAGTCCCTGTAGGGGTCACAGGCATGCTGGATTGCCCAGAGAGAACCCACACAAACTCCACACAGAAAGACCCTGGCCGACCCCAGGACCTTTGTATTATGAGACAACAGTGCTAACCGCTGCACCACTGTGCCACCCTGAGAAGAGCGTTAGCCAGATTAAATAGAAACAATTAGCCTATTGTGTTACGCTCGTGGATCCATTATGGTTACATTGTGTGTGCGTTTCGCTATCCTATGTGGCATGACTGAGTGCAGGCAAGTCCATGTTTTAAGTTCATTAATTTTAAAGTACATATTTCGATGACTGTGTAGCCTACGGGCCATTCATGTCTATCTAGTATTAGTTACCTAGCTATCCATACTGGGTTTTTGGTAGGCATCGCTGCAGGCCAAACTACTTCATGCCTCTGTGTCCTGATGAGATGTGGGCATGTGACAATGTGGTTTATTTGATATTTTAAATGGCTGAAACCACTGTTTAGCTATTAATGATCAAACTGCTCACCTTTAACCAACAAAGAACTGTGGAACAAATCTGTTTAATTTCATATGTCAGGTAACACATTTCCGATGTACCATAGTTGTTGTCATTACTAGATGTTAAGAATTAGCTAGTGCACATTAACACTGGTCGTTTTTGAGCCTTTGTTACCAACCTCGAATGCTGTGAGAGAGATACTGCATGGTGAACTGCACGTTTCTTTAGCAAGATAATTGCACTTCTGAGTAGGGGAGTATTTTAGGGGAGAAGGGAGAAAAACAAGTAAGGAGAGAAGATTGTCAGGCTTCTGACGCAACTGTTGCCCACTGAGTCATAGTTATAGTCCAAGTCACTGTTGGCACATGATGCTGATCCTTCCACACCAGATGATAAATGAAGAACAGAAAGAAATACTCATGTCTGTCTTAGAAGTCATGGAAAGAAGAGTTTCCTTTGATAATGATTTTCATATCTATCAAATAGAATAAAGTACAGTGTTTAAAGACTTTGAATTACCGTTTAATTAATATTTATTCCCTATCCTTCCAACACAGGACAAAAATGTTGTATCTAGCTGTCGGTGAAGGTTCTCAGTCATCCAGGTCATGGTTACCTGAAGGTAACATAATTGCTTACCAATTACTTTTTCAAAGATTTTAGAAATGAAGGGCAGATGTCTATTGGTCTATAATTGGCTAAAACCCCTCAGTCAAGGGTTGGTTTTTAGAATGAAGCTTTGTCATACTTTTACTTTTAAAATGAGCTTAAAAACTCAGTGGTCCTCTTGTGGACAAATGTCCAGGTAACTGTTGTGTCTGAACAATTTCACACAATTTTCACACAAGACAGCATCCTTGAGCTGATACAGTCTAACACTTTAGTCACATCACTTCCAAGGTCAGTAGTGACATTTATTAACTCAGGGTGGTAGTTTTAATAAACAACACATTTTGTCTTTAACACAACAGTATAGTATAGTATATTCTATCAGCCCAGATCAAACACATTAATACACCTTATATATGTATGCAGAATCTGCTGTGATTAAACTAGAGCAGACCAATGGGGCCACATCGAAGATGGTGACTGAATCTCAGCCATGTGTAAGTGCAAAAAAACCCTTTAGTTTGAGTGTCCCATATAAATCTAAAAACACGATTTCATTGTTTTTCCTGGAAGCAGAACTATATCTAAATGCTTTCATGACATGGTACCGGTGGTCTGGCCCTCTGGTTGTGTGCACGTCCTCGATGGAATGTAAAGTAGAATCCCTTTCTTTTTGGTCCCGGTTAAAATTTTGTTATGAATGATCAGTTCAGCATGACTAATGTTTAATCACCCACATTCCCTGGGATATTAATCCCCTGTGAATGCAGCAGCTGACAGTGTCAGCTAATCTACATTTATGGAAAAAATCCACCTTATCAGACTATTATTTTTTGCTCATGGTATTACCGAATGGATGTGCAGCTGCACCGCAACAGTCTCTCTTCAACATTTTTAGCTTTGCTGTTATATGTTTATATCAGAATACTGGGAGACATGCGGCTCAGTTTATCCGTATAAATGTCACCTTCTCCACACGGTGGATCTGTGTGATGATCTCGGTTTGGAATCATTTCTTAATTTCTATTGCTTTCTACAAGTTCTTCCTGTTTCTCCCCATTCCACTACCTCAACTCCTCTTATCCAAATGTGTCTCTGTGCAACCAGTGATGGGTTCTGCTTTCTGCTGATTCACTGTAGATGGCTGAGACAGCATGGCCAGGTAACGGCGACTGTGTCATGACAGATAAAGATGAATTTCTTTCCAAAAGCAAGCTGAGATAGCAGCAAATGTACACTTCCTCATATATGATCTGTACGGCCTATACGTTGGCAGCAGCTCAGGCAGCCGTCCAGCTGTCTGGCAAAAATGAGGAGAGTGGAGTGGAGTGGGAGGGGGGGTTACTCAAGGTTAAATGGAGCCAATCACAGACAGAAAAACAGCATTACACACCACATTAGGCATCATCTCACCACTCTCTCTCCTCCTTTCGACCCTTTCTGTCTCTCCCTCCCTCTTCTTCTCTCCAGGTGTGCAGCCAGCTGATAGTGTCGGTTCTATCTGCACATGCACTTGAAATTCTCCAGAACTAATAGATTCTACCAGATTCAACTACCTCAATAGTGCTGATCTGCAGCTTATTACAGCCAACCAGAAAACTAGCCAATCATTCAACCAACCAGGAAACCGAGGGTGAACTGCAAATATAATATGGATGTGAGATCTGCATCTGGACTGCAATCTATAAAGACAGTGCTTTATTATTGTTTTATGATGAGCTGAAGCACTACAGAAAGCTTAATGTCATCTCCTGGATGGCTGCCTGCTGCACGGCAAATACACTCCATCACAACAAAATGCGTTAATCTTGTATATTGCTGTGGTCAGGCAAACACAGGCCTTGCATGATGCAGAAGGAAAACACATTTTCAGGTGAAGATCAGCATACACTTTATGTACTTTGTAATAAAACAGTCGATTCCAGTATTCATGACTCCACACATAAACAAAGTCACGTGAATATCCATGTGTGATAACAGATGGATGTGAAGCCTTTAGCCAAGGCATTAAACTGGAGACATGCTTCTTTGGAAATGTACAGACGCTCAGAAAATGCTATTGCAATAATAGTAATTGCTGGATATTCCCTCAAATATCCAATTGATGGTAAGATGTCAGCATAAACATCCCTGCATTCAAAGAAGGCACTGGACAAGAAGGATTGCTCACCCTTCAGTGAGATATCTGATCTGAGTCTGTTGACTGTTTTGTGCCAGCACAAGGAATCCAAACTCTGAACTCTCCACAATGTTCCACTCTCATTTTCACAGTTTTCATGCATAAACAAAACTTTTTTTTGTATTAAAGTCACATGAAGTTGAGTCCAACAAGTCATTTGGCTGCCATTTTGAATTTTGCCAAAAGCAAATGGTTTGCGTCGTTTCAGAAATATTTGATCTGATTTCAACCATATGTGAAAAGAAAGCATGGATGCATACACATTTCAGCTGTGGTGTGCCAAACATTTTGGCATCGACACTGTGCAACTGCTGTTCTGTTGCACAGGAGTCATCTCGCTAAATTGTTCTGCCCCATCGGGATCACAACAATCAGTGAAATTATTAGCCCTGAATGTTGCAGAGTTTCAGTTCCTTTACAACCACTAGTTGGCTCTTTCCAGCCTACACTTTCACATATAAATATGATCATTCAGGTAGGACACTGTGATGTGGTTAATGAACTCTATTGACTTAATGAGGTACCTTAAGTTTAGCTAACCATGGGAGTTTTCCTAGAAATTGTGCTAATGTGTAGTACAAGTACATGCTTATATTCACCATCAGTGTTCAGTGTGCTAATGTAAGACGCGTGTTTCTTACAAAAGCAGTGAATTTGAATGTGTACTGTAACATGGTCAGCTGGTCACAACTGGAGCTCAAATGCCATGTAAAACCATATCCTAAGGCATCACTGTGCATCGAATGCAGTGCTTGTTGGATTGCTGACATTTGGGGTCATGTATCCAACAATTTTTGAAACTGACAATCTGAAAAATCTGCAGGTTACTTGATGACTCTGAATTGACCTTAGGTATAAATGTTACAATGATTTAGACTGGAGACCTGTTCAGTCAACCCAGTGACAGGTGGGATTGACTCCAGCTACCCCACAACCCTTTAAAGTATAAGAAAAAATAAGAGCAGTTAGTGCTCTTACTGTTGTGCGATGGTGACCAAACAAAGTTTTCTATCTATCATGTTATGAACTCAAGCTCTTCTCTGACTCCTCAAACAGTACATTTTACAACAGCTATGTAACTTTATCTGTCAAAGAAGCTTTCTGCTATCTATGAATGCTGGCTTTTTAAGTGGGTGATTTATATAGCAAACTACCCTGCTGCAACTGTTATTTTGCAAATTTAATCAGCATAACTTATATTAGTTTCCCATTTAATGTAGGGTAATTATCAGGTGTGATACAAAGACAAGATGACTTGTGTGGATTCCAGGTTCAAAGCCATAGTTGAGCATGTACAGTTCTGAAGTAAAACTGCATTAATTAATACAAGACATTCAATATCCTTTTGAGTTTGTGACTCAGTGAAAGCATTTCTTCTGTCACACTGTTATTGCAGTAGAGATACAAGCAGGAAGTGGGCAGTGTGTCAAAATTGCTCAGTGGGCAGACAAGTTGTAATTGTACCTGTGTGAAGTGTAGACACACATTAACTTGGAACTATTGCAGCTATATTTGTCAGGTAAAGATGGTCAGATGCAGGTGCACTGCCATGGAAACCATTCCAAGCAATAAACAGTACCAGCTGCTGTCCACAATATTACTGTCATCCTGGTGTGTACCAGGTATAAAACTAACATGGGTGTAACTGAGTTCTGTGTGTTCTTGATCCATTTGACAAACCTTTTTTTCCTGTCTGGAGGAAGCAGCATTCATACTGTGAGCATAATAACCCAATGTCATTGTTCACCGAACAAAAACCACAGATGCAGTGTTCTCACTTGATAACATGCCACACAATTCATCTGAGAATATAAATATAGGCAGGAAACAGCAAATTATTCATAAAATGTCCGCTTGTCTATGTTAAAATGGTTGATATAGAACATCAGCACTCAGAGCCTCTGAAAGACAACAGACCTAAGCAACTGTATGATCCCCGATCACCTCACACACATCAAGTGAAGGAACTGTTTGCTGCTCATGTTCCCTCTTTATGCTGATGATGTTCTGCTCTTTTGAATGACATGACAGTAGGCATGATATTCTCTTTGTGAGTTCTACATTTGTTTTAAACTAGATGTAATGGGCGCTTTCCAAACAAGGGTTATCTAATTGAGGGTTATCTAGGTGTGTTATGACAGAATTCAGATGATTCCTAATGTTCCACTGGTTTACCAGTGGTTTTTCACAGAGCGAGTGGAAGGTGACTTTTTGTCATGTTCTAGATTCAGTATTCACTCTGGATATTTGTATGTTTTTCACAAAAAAACACAAATCTTTCACAATTTCATCTTATAAACACTTGACAATCACTCTGGAATTTACAACACTATTTATACAATTATATATGTATTTATCTAACATACACTTTGTATCTGTACATACAAATTGTAAATTGTATATTGTTATTAGGTAATTTTTTTGTCTTGTTACTGCCTTATTTGATACACAGTGGAAGCTTCTGGCACGAAAACAAATTCCTTGTATGTGTCAACATACCTGGCAATAAAGCCCATTCTGATTCTAATTCTGATTACCATGAGGAAGGAAGATATGTACTCAAATTTGCATTAAATGAACACAAATTGATTTTTGCTGTTGAAACTATATAAGTCCTCATAATTATTAGTTTGTATGTATGTTTGAAAAACATTGTCTAGCAGAAGAAAAACTGATTGCAGCACAGTAGAGGAGATGTGTTAGGAGAAGAAAGCGGCACCTGGTGCATTCAGTCAACTAGCTACAGACATAACAGGGGGATTTTTACACATAACCAAATGTTTTATTGTGAAAAAAAAACAGACATGGCGAGTATTTTAGAGTGGCGGCTATTTGCTACAACTGTTGCGACACTGACGTTCTGCGATGCTGCTGGATCCAGTAGAAAACAGTTCCTTGGCTGGTTTACGTGGATCTTTTGTGAACTAATAACCTCTGTGAGGTTTACTATTGTTCCAAAACCCTGCACACCCGTACCTTTGAAACAGGAGTAAAGGAAGCCATTTACGACAAAGTGGAATAGCTATTTCTCTATAATCTATGACACCACTTAAAGCTACTTAACATCCTGACATTCTGAAGTGGATGTAAGGACACTAACAACACACATGATGGCTGAGTGGAACAACAACCCAAAGGTGTTCTTAATAACACTGAAGGTGTCTTGACCTAATGACTTAGTGACACTTTAGACTTTAGATACCTGGGACTCCGGTCACTTATTACTGAAGGAGAAGCAAAACACCATCAAGAACCTCAAACAAATCCAGTTGCCAGTGAACAGAATCTGTAAGGTAATCACAACCTGGGTGACTTTGTTTGTGGTGTTGTTAAAATGACTGATTTCCTTTAACCTGTTATGAATTCTGCTTTCTGTAAATCACAATGTGTTTACAGTTGCCTTATGATAATTGTGAGGTAGAACTCTAGACACTCGCTGACACTTCTAACAGAATTATCCAATAATATCACCTACCTGTTTGATGTATGAACCAATCAAACTATAATCACACAGCCAGTAGACTTAAGTATTTGTTTCAATCTGCTGATGAGACACAGGAGCAGTTAAAATGTTAATGTGTTGTCATAATAATGACTTGTACATTAATCAGTACACTCCAGTCAATTAGGCCTTTCAAAGATACATGAGGTAAACTGAAGTACCTCAAGCTAAATGTGTGCACTTTACCACATTGAAGTTACCAGTTATATTTTAGTGCAGCGGAGTTCTTCAATGTGCAATGTGCCATTTGTTCTGTTGAGGAAAGGAGTGAGAAGAATGAAGGAAGGAAGGGAAGAAAAGAAGAAAAGAAAGAGAAAGAAAGAGGACAGGGATGAAATGAGGACGAAGCAAAGGTATGCATGTAACAGGCAGAAAAGAAATAGGGTAAGAAGAAGACTGAAAGTGTAGAACCCACGAATGAAAACGAAAGGAAAGCATGTGTGGAAGGAAAAAAGATGACATGGAATAAAGAAGCAAGAAGAAAAGAAGAAAGAGGGAGGAGCAGGTACAAAAGAGCCACGACAAGGATGAAGAAGAGGAGAGTGAAGACAGAGAGGTAATGAGGGGGACAGCGGAGAGAAGAACGACTACAACGCTCATTAAAGAAGAGAAGAGCCCCATTAACCAGCAAACCGTCCGTACGGGTGTGTGTCTGCGCGTGTGAGCATGTGTGTGCGTGTGTTTGTGCATTTCAGTAGCTTCAGGGATTTTGTCTGTACCTCATAAGTGTAATGATGCCACATAAAGGAACTTCATGACATTACACACACACTCACATCCACACTGCTGTAGCTCCTAGCTTCTAATTACATATTGATACAGCAAACAACACAAAGCTAGTGTCTGCAAGCCGATCATAAATGAACAGAACTAAAGCTGTACTCAGAAAGAAATCGAGACAGTCAGCTTTTGAGATGCACACACACACACATTTGCTCATACACACAAAGTAGCAGCAACTATAATAATGCCCAAAAATTAATGAGCTGAATTGTAACTGTAATATGGATATAGCTTTGCATCCTGACAAGAATCCATAAAGCACATCCTTTATTATGGTTTTATGAAAGAACTGAAGCATTGCACAAAACTTAATAACACTGTTTGGCTGACTGACTGGCTGCGTGCCTGAAATTTTAGCTGCATGGAAAGAAAAATTTTGATTGAACTACTTGTGTTCAATCTCAAAATCTCTTTTCCATTCTTCTCCTAAAACAAGTGAAGTAAATTCAGAAGGAAAATGCAGCTGTGTGACTCAAATTTCTGATACCGACGGATGAAGACTTAAAACGGCCAAAGCTTTTCATCTTTTTCTGGGGAATAATAATGTGATTGCTCATCATGGATCAAATGTTGGTGAACAGACTCCATTATGGGCAGCTAGAAGGCAGTCAATAGTTATTGGTTGATGTCACAGCTGTTTCAGATTATTTTGCCCGAGTAATATTTTAGGCTGTCTTGTATTTTAAAAAGCAGGCTTTCCTTTCAGCCAGGTTCAAAGATTATTAATTAGTTTCTTGTGTGTCTGCATTCACACCTGCTGCTGAATCTGTCTTAAAGAAACAGTGCAGCAGTATAGGAAGAAACTGTAATTCAGTCACTATTTGACCTTAAAAATAAAGAAGGTACAGCAGTGTTAGCAGCTCCCCAGAGTATGCTTCTCATGTATTACACACATACTCTCAGGATATCCCACAGATGAGTGCATGGCGACTGTTTCATGGTCATTTTTACAACACTCACCCATATTCGTCTCTCCTAAATAGTTAGAGTCAAAAACAATCCTATTTGGTCAAGATATTATGTTTTTGTCAATTTTTGTCTTGGGGGAATACCTCTCCACAAAAGCAGATTTGTCACCATGCAAAAAAAATTGATTAATTATACTTTTATGTTGTCAATATGATCAAAATATTTTCACTTGAAAAAGACCCTGAAATGTTTACAAATACTAATATCCAGCTACATATGGTAAAGCAACCTGGAGAATATCATTTTCTGGTGCCATTTTGTTTTTGTGAAGGGACAGTGAATATTTCTCATTACAGAGTACACCAAGTATGGGCTCCTGTTCAGGTCTGGCAATTGCAAACTCAAGGTCCAGACTCCCGATGACAGGATACTAAACACTCTATGCACATTTCAGGCAGCAGTGTCCTTGCTAATCATGAGCTCAGCTCTGCTCTAGTGTTTATATGTTATTTATTGTACCGCCCGGATTATAGCTAGGATAGGCTCCAGCACGCCTGCGACCCCTGTGGGGACAAAGCGGTTCAGTAAAATGGATGATGTCTATGTCATGTATTCATTATGTAAAATAACATATCGGGCTACTTTTTGACAAGCCATGGAATGACGACAGATTTCGGTCCAGTCATCAAGCTAACTGTCGTGGACATCAAAGTCTGTTAACAAAAAAAAAGAAGAAGAAGAAGAAGAAAAAAGTCTGCTTTTAATAAAACAGTACCATTATTAGCAGATCCTAACATCTTGCAAACATGAATTTTCAAATAGGTGTGGCACCCTGGATTCTGTCAGTGTATTATGGCCATAGTTCTTGTGTTTGATTCTTATTTAAAATTCACACATAATAATAATACATAATAATATAATAATAGCACAAAACATTGTGTACTGTTTTGTGTAGTCTTGTGAAGTCCAAACTTCCATCAAACCACATGGACACCTGAAAATGAAGTCTCCTCCTTTAAGCATGTGCAACATAGGCACCATTTTGATCTATTCACCACGTATTTAATAAATCAAATAATAATTTACCTCCTAGAAATTTCTAGCAACGCTACAACAACTATAATAGAAACATTTGTGTGAGTTAATCTGCCATTGTTGCTAAATCATATAAAATGCATGATGGGATATTTGGCTCTTCAAGTCCACACAAGTCTGCTCTCAGAGCATCCTTGATAAAATGGGCAGAGCACAAACACTTCTGCTTCTTTGATCTGTACTTGGCTAGATGTGTACTTTGGAACCATACTCGAGCTTTAGCTGATGACTCACAACAGACTCACAAGTCCACAAGAACACAAGTATGGAGAAGCACACAGATTGAGATACGCCCAATGTCACCTTTGAGAAACTGACTAAAATGATACTTTTCCAGGACTAAACCAAACTCTTTTTGACTTTGACCACTTACAGTAGAAGAGGATTCAAGAAATGCCTTCTAAATTTAAGTGAGTGTTGTACAACCAGGTCCACAGAGTTAGGAATTCTAACGGTCAACATAAGGCATTTCCACAGCCGTGATGTGCAACCAGGTATAATATGGAAGAGGCTGAATAGATATTGGTGGAAGGAATACATTGTCAAAGTCAGTTTACCTGTGCAACAAAATGAAATAATATGCAACAGTATGGTTAAATACAGTAACTCCCAAGCTTTCTTACTTTTAGCCTGGGCTGTGTCCTCTGCCTCTACACAGTGAGGGTGGGGAGTCTGAACAACGACATCCAAATGAAAACCGCTGTTAACAAAACTGCACAAAAATGATGCCAGAAGATTGCCAAGATTTCAAAAAGGAATCTTGTCATTATTTCTCTGTCTCTCCATTGCAAACCATCGACCCTGTTGCAATAAGTCAGTCTTGACGAATGCAGTGGTGGTGAAATGGAAATTGTATGACTGAAGCAAACTCTTACTTTGTGGGGAAGTGAACAGTTTTGAGACTATGTTAGATTGCTTCAAATAGTTTCTCACACATATTAATCTCCTCATTCCCCTACTCCAGTTCCCACTGGGAAGGTGAGCTAACCATTGTGGTTAAAGCCTGTTCTCGCTGCACTGTGATTATTGGTTTTTATAATATTGGAAGGTTTTTTATTGTATGGTAGATGAAAAGTTTGTATTGAACTGAGCTCTGACTGCAAAACAAAAAAAACACTAAGGCTAAAACTAAATGCAACAGCAACATTAATTGTCTATAAATGACTTAATGTCTGGGATGTTGGCTAATAGCAAATAAGACCATGATAAGTAGACAAGATTTGAAGCTACTTAACGATTTTGTTTTGTTGTATATGAATATGCAGCATTGTTTGTGATTATGAAAGAACAGGACCCACAATATAAAATTCTGTTTTGCAACACATTGACACATAGTACAACTGTATGACACCACAAAACAAAATTAAAATATATAGATCATATTTTCTCTGGAGCTATTATGCTAAGTGGGTTGTGTTTGAATTAATTGGACTAAAATGTGTTTTAAAAAAAACAAACTAAATATGTGTTTATGGCCAACATGCAATTATTAATCCAGTCACATTGACATCATTAGAGTCATTGCAGTGTGTCCAGTACAGAAACTGGATTAACCTAGCTTAGCACAAAGACTGAAAGTGTCAAACTGCCCATCTATTGATAAAAGGGAAGTAATATGCCTCCCAGCCTCTCCAAAGCTGTCTGTAAAACCATTACAGAAAAGCTGTGCTTTTACAAGCTCTGCAAGTCTTAGGAGTGCTGTACTCTATTAGCCTGGAGTAACACAAAAGAAATGGCTAATGTAATTTTATCATCTTTTCATCTGAGATACAACTAGGATCCCCACATTTGCAACAGCATGTACCATCTTTGGCCCACTCAGATCACTTGCTGGCTCAAAGAATAAAGGTGACGCTTTCATTCAAGTTCCTGTATTGTGGTAAAAGCAGATTAAGGCCCATTAGAATTCAAATGATTATTTTTAATGTAATTATCATACTATTTTTTCTACTGGTGTCCCATCATGTATTATACATTTGTGACTAGGGCCTTACATTATTTTTGTGGTGTATTTATGACATATTATAATGCTTAATTGGTGGAAGTTAGGGTTAGGGGAACTTTGACTAGTCATAATAGAAATTCACATTTTGCTTAGGAAAAACTGAATTCTAGATAATGGGCAGTTCTTACTAGTTAAAATGTTATAACAGATATCTTCAACTTTCTTTCTAACCATTCAACACTTTGCAAAATAAACGCACCTGGTGATTTTAAAACTGTAATTTAGTATGGCCAGTTTTACTGTCTGAGTTCTGACACCTGTTGATCATGGTCAGTATTTTTCCCATGCTGACATCTGCCCATTACAATATAAACACCAGCAAGTGACTTTAATATTGTGGCTGATCGTGGTATATATAAAGACAGATAAATGACATCATTCCTTCAAAGTTACTGGCATCAACGTGCACTAAAAATGGTAGCAAACAGTGGGGCTCGCAAAACTGGGAAATATGTCAGTGAAGCTTCTCAGTCATCTGATTCTTCAGTCTAGGAGTTATTTAGAAGCCCAGTTGCTACCACTCAACTTTCAGTCACTTTTATAGCTTACCACACTAAGAAACATCAAGTATTATCAGTTTCTCTTTGGTGTTGGGACCCAGGGGACGCTGGATAGAATTAGCTTTAGGCTGAACTAGGTGAACTTCACCCAGACCAAGTCAACACTACCTGGCTCGGAAAATTCATAGTTATCCACGTGGATTTTTCCTATGTTTTGTAAAGCATTGTCCAAATACACAAGGCCACCACCCAAACAAAACTAAATGCCATTTATAATCCTTTGTACAAGGCAATGGGCATTACTGCAAACAGAACAAGTTTAGTCCAGATGGAGTTATAAAGGCACTAATCTTGCAGGCCCTCTGTGACAGTGAGACTTGCCAACAACCCCTGAGTCAGTCCAATCTTCTGGCATACTTGGCTGAACCAACTTGATCTGCACAGTTGTAGCGAAGGAAACACATTTAACTTGGTACCATTGATTACTTTTCTGTATATGAGGGTCTGTGAAGTTGTTAACAAGAAGACAAGCTGATGCCCAGCTGGAATTAAGCTATCACGTTTTTTAAGGAAACATGGTAAATTGGCATCACCATCAGAGTCACTGCACATTGAACAGCTATATAGCTATATAGCTGTATACTATCACGTGTCCATGTGCCATATCACAGACTAACCTCCTGCAACACTTTTATGGACAAAGTTTTTCTGAATCAAAATTCTGAATCTAAATAACTACCATACTGCGGATGTTTAAAGTTACATGCTGAATGCATTATTTAATCCAAATCGTACTCATTCCTTTGATCTCATCTCTCATGGCAGAGTTTTTCCCCACAGGAGAGCATCTGCTGTGTTATCTCGCAGTCTTATATCATGAGGCAGTGTGAAGGGATCATTGTGGCAGAAGGGCTTAGAGCAGGCGACATAGCCTGGCACTTTATTATCTATTCGCTTGCTGGGATACAAGTCGTCTATTCCACAGCAAGCACTCCCTGAAGTTTATTATACAACTGTGCTCACAAATTGCAAAACTTCCCAATATTTCCCATAATTGGCCTTTTGAAACTCAATTGTGAACTGCGTTGGGTTTCAACAAAACAGCAATGAGCTTGGAGACATTACACGATTTCCCCAACACCTATTACCCCTTGCACAGTATATAGTACTGTATTTGAGCCCACTTCTACCTTTACTCCACCAGATGTTGCTTTCAACCCTGTTTCCCAGTTTCATGGAAAGAGGATGTTTCATAGAAATCCATGTAGTTGTTAATATTTTGCTCTAGGCCCAAGTGTTTGTAGGACTAACTGGTACTGCCCATTTCTAAAGCCACTGGCATGGCTGGAAAAAACAGATGTCCATCATAAAATCTGACGTGAAATTGTTCAACATTTGCCAATGTGATCTATAAAACGATCTATTAAATGGAATGATTACTGGGATGGATTAAAAAAGAAAAAATGAGGAATGAAGGTAACAGTGGACAGAATAAGACTAGAGATAAGAAAGATATTAGTGGAAAAAGGTATTGGACAAAGAGACTGATAAAAGATGAGGAAGGAACAGAGAAGAGACAAACAAAAATTATTGGGAAGCCATAAAAACAGTAGAACTACTTAACAGACAGACTGAGTGTACAGGGGAGCAGAGTGGAAACTGGGATGAGTAAATAATGAGATGGAGAGGAAGTGGGTCCTTAGCTAAGTCAGCTGGTATATACTGTAAATCCCTCCAACCTGTAAATAATTCATAAACACTTCTTTCCTTGCTGATGGTCTCTTTTATTTGATCACTCACGTCCACTACAGATTGTCTACTGAACTCCTGAACTTACACTAATGTTCAGTAAACCTCAGCCACATCCATCTCCTCACAAGACCGTCAGAACGCCCTCTGCACGTAAAATACTGAAAGTAAAATAGTTAAGTGACCAGGAAATAATGACAGGACTGCACTACACATTTGAATAGCGTTAACAGAATTAGCCTGTTTTATGTCTCATCCAGTCCACATGGAGCAACTATAACCCTTTTGGTTTTGTAGTTTTCCATGAACCCCATGATTGGTGATTTGGCTCTTGGCTACACATTAAAAATCCAAAGGAGATTAATAAAGTATCAGTTATTCAGTTTGTTCCATAGTGTTGTCAGCATAAACTGACCTGCCATTTTATTAGGTACACCTGCTTCATTGCTTGTTAACACAAATAGATAAACAGCCAATCTCACTGCAGCAAATCAATGAATTTAGGCATACAGATGTGTTGAGGAAGACTTGCTGAAGTTCAAACCGTGTATCAGAATGGGGAATAAAGGTTATGTTAATGACTTTGAACGGGGCATGGTTGTTGTACCACATGGGCTGGTTTGAACATTTAAAAACTGCTGATGTACTGGAATTTTCCATGTATAAGGTTTACAGAGAATGGTCCGAAAAAGAGTAACTATTCAGTGAGCGGCAGTTGTGTGGACAAAAATGCCTTGTTGATGTCAGGAGTCAGACAAGAATGGACAGACTGGTTTTTAATGATAGAAAGTAACTTAAATAACCACTCATTACAAAGAATGCAGTATACCATCTCTGAATGCACAACACATCCAACCTTGAAGCAGATGGGCTACAATAGCAGAAGACTGCTTAGGGTGCCTCTCCTGTCAGCTAAGAACAGGATAATGATTCACACAGGCTCACCAAAATTGGACAATAGAAGATTAGAGAAATGTTTTCTGGTCTGATGAGTCTCAAATTCAGCTGCGACATTCAGATGGCAGGATCAGAATTTGGAGTAAACAACATGAAAGCATGGATCCATCATGTCTTGTATCAACAGTTCAAGCTCGCGATGGTGGTGTACGAGCATGGTGGGTATTTTCTTTGCACACTTTTTTATATATCATATTTAGACAATACAGCCTATTTATAAGTATAGTTGCTGACCATGTCTATCACTTTAGGACTACAGTGTACCCACCTTCTGATGCGTACGTCCAACAGGATAATGCAACATGTCAGAAAGTTTAAATCATCTCAAATTTGTTTCCTGAACATGACAATGGGTTCATTGTACTTCTATGGCCTCCACAGTCACCAGATCTTGATCTAATAGAGCACCTTTGGGATGTGGTGGAAAGGAGATTCACATCATGGATATGCAGCCAACAAATCTGCAGTGACTGTGTGATGCTTTATGAGAATGAATCTATGCTAAAAAGAATTAAGGCATTAGCATAACCCGGCATTAGCAAGGGACCTAATAAAGTGGAGGGTGAGTGTACGTTAGCTCAACATTCATTGAATAAATTCACTACTGTATATTGCAACATTTAATCTGAAGGTAGTTTGTTGGGCTCAAAAGGAAAAATGTCATTGAAATCATTTTTAACTTATTACTGGGCAGAAATTGTTTGTTGGGCCCCTATTAACACCACTGTCCACCATTTCCTACACTAACATCTCTCTGTGTAAACTGCACAGTATATGTACCCTGCTAGTGTTTTGCTTCATGTGATTTGATATAATACACATTTACTTAGGAATATAAAAATATTGTGTTCATTATTATACTTTAGTTTTAGAGTACACTGGATCACAGTGTTGTATACTAGTGCAGATCCACTTTGTACTGGCACTGAAGAATGGGACTAGGCTAATCTGCCTTAAGTCCAAAGCCACAAATATATTAACACACAGTGAGCCTGGGGCTTTGGGCCTCAGCGCACTGAGGTCTTAAGGCAGTGTACTAGATGTTCAGTACATTTAATAACAATATATGCTGCTTTCTGTGAGTTTGGAGTGAGAACAAGTTCCAAAAGTGATAGTGTGCAGTACACCATGCTGACAGCTGTCCAAGTACTAGTGGCAAGTGTTCTTTCTCTTCTCAAAAGACCCATCAACAGAAAAAAGATGAGAAGGCTGTAAAGAGCAAGTGAAACTAAAGTGGTGGTGGCAAAGGAGGAAGAGGGAGGGCGAGAGAAGTTGAGATAGAGCCAATGAATGAGTGTCGTCGAGATAGACTGCGAGAAATGATTTGAGGCCTGCAGGTGTTTTCATATCCTAAAAGAGATCGATATTTGCGTTCATTCTGACGCTGACTGTACCACGCGTCTCCAAATAAATAACCATAATCACAAAACGCCCCGAGATTGACTCCCAATAGAATTATCATTCTTTTCTCTTTGGCAGATTTGGATATTGCTCCTTCAGGGTTCTCAAATGACTTTGTTGTCGAGTGTGTTGTGAGTGTGTGCTTGTTTATCTACGTGTTGAGGGCATTCAAATTTCACTGAGTCAATGAACTATGCGTATTATATGAAGTGTGTGCTGGCAATCTTGTGACAGTATATAGATCCGTTCTTTTGTGTGTGTGCACACGGTTTTGTCTCTGTGTGTGTAGCCATGGGCTGTGAACAACAACAGGCCACAGTAATTGAATCTTCATCTGAGCCCTTAAGTCTAACCATTAGACAGCGATGATACTACAGACGCACACACACATACACACATACTGCTTGTTCAGTCTCATTACAGTATCAGAACAATATAGCAGTAGCTGAAGTGCACAGCAGTAGGTTTTGTCTTTCATCATTAAGAGCTGATGGCCCACTGTGTTTGAGCCCTGAGAGATATACACACAGAGAAGTCAAATGAGTAGCAAAGTGAGGGAAAGTTGCAAGGTTATTTTTTAACCAGCTATTAATATGTAATCCATGTAAGAGAACATCTCATCTGGACAAGCGAAGGCTAATGAATTCAAGCCTTAAAAAGTCATTGTGGTGGAAATGCACTTCTCACAACTTGTTTCCGTTCCATCCTTAAGAGATTTGCCATCATTGCAGGTAGAGTCTTCATCGCCACAGCTGAAAGATCTTCATCAGGGCTGGAAAAAAGTAGCTGCCACAGGTAAAGGCGTCATAGCCAAACAGCTACAGCAGTGTGTTGGCACAGGAACAGAGCACGTCGTCATTTGTACTGAAGCGTAGAACGAAAAGACCCGGGCCCTGTCCTCTGTGCTGAGTAGTGTGTTGCTGACTAATAACTCTTGGTCAGAGTTGTCTTCTCTCTGTGCTCTGTAGTCACCACTAGTTTCACTGTTGTCTTAATGGACCTGTACACCCTCTTCCAGCCCCAGTCATCCCCTTAGCCCTCCTATCTATCTCTCCCTGATTCTAATTCATCCCACTCTGCAAAAAGCAATGAAATGGAATTGACTGATACTCACAGAATGCATTACACTTCATAATAGGATATCAATAATAATAAATAAAGTGAAAATGTCTAAAGTACTGGTAGTGGCCCCTAGAGGATGTAAACTTCATTACAGCTCATAATGCAAAAGTAGATGGACAAACAAGATAATGATTTACAGTCTCAAAGTGTCAGACAGAACATCCGGAGCCCCCGAAGTCCTGGAAGATTTTATTATTATTCTTGTCATACATTATTTCATAACTTTCTACATTTGACTTGTTTTTTCAAGCCTTTAGTGCAGCCTACTTCAGTAGGGAGGTTCTCCCTTTAATTCCCTCTTCAGCTAATGAAACGCATGTTCAGTTGGGTTAACGTTGTTTGATGGACTGTCTGATTAGGTTCTGTGTTGAGTTGGAGTGTTTTGGCTCCTTGTCTTGCTGCACGTTGAGCAGTTCAACACACATCCAGCAGACGCAGAGCAACATCTACATTCTGGGACTGGTGTTTGTGTTTAGCTGATCAGAATTAATGTTTTGATTAAAAATCTATTTTTGCTGTCTACCAACTCCTGAGGTAAACCTCTGTGTTTTTGTTTGCTATATGCTCCTTCTCCTCCCTAGTTCATCCACCATTACATGATGATTAATGCTTCATCCAGGAGACATTACGGTCTCTGTTGGTTAATCTGCACCATCTAATAAGATCGAAGTAAGAATAATTATTAATAACCATGAACAGGATTTTAGAGCTTATAACAGAAGGTCCTGATGTCATGTGGGTGTTGACTGACAGTCAGGATCCAGCTGCTGGATCTTCTGTTTCTATTGGAAACATGATGTTTTCCACATAGTCCATAAGATCTTCAACAGGCTGCAATGTATGTTTTCTTAAGACTGCAAATGTGTATAATACAGCTGAGCTGAGCGACTCAGCTAGCTGGCTAATTGGAAAGCTCAATTCATCTCAGGTGTGTAGGTGATGCTTTCAACCTTATTTTGTGGTTGCAGTCTATGCTGCACCTGTCTACGTACTGTAAGAAGAGGATATGATGGTTTTTTGGTTGGGAGTTTTTTTTTCCTCACCATTTTTAAAAACTGGGACTAATATTCAGGAAACATATATATATATTTTCAAAGTTTAAGTCTAAATTATCTGAAAAAAGAAAAATCTCAAATCTTCAGTATCTTTATGCCACTATCTCTCACTCTGTATTCCTCTCTTCCTGCAGCCCCCCCTGCTCTTTGATGAGTTTTATTGTTGTTTTAATGGCATTGGTGAATCTGCACTGCAGCTAGACTGGACGAGATGGATTAAACTTGAAAACAGGTAATGAGTTTCTGGCTGGCCAAGCCAATGCTCGCAAATTAACAATATCACTGGGAAAGCAAAGCGAAGCAAAATTCATTGAAGACATTTAATTCTAAGCAGGAGAATCCAAACAAAACACAAACATTTATTTACAGCATATCCATATTTACAGAACATATGAAACATACACATAACTGTAGGTACATCAGATGTATGATGTGGTGATCATGCTGACAAAGAGTAGATCAGATAGTAACTGTGGAGAATGTCCAGCTTTACACATGACATTAGGAAAAAAAGCATTGTGTGTAATTAAGACACTGCTGACAATATCTATACTATCTATTTATACAGGAAGTGACAAATAAAATAAGAAGAAAGCATGTTTCACCGTCACTTTTGGAGAAAAGCATATTTTGCCTCCTCTCTCCACAGACAGACACACATCAAACATCATAGCTAACCTTCACCACGGTGCTGCAGACACCTTGATGACAGGACAAAATGAGACTTTTCGTTTCTCTGATCTGCAAACCTGTGCCTGCACTCAGTTGTTCAAAGAAAAGCCCACTACTGAACATTTGGGCTTCCAGTTTAACAAGGCCAACAAGTTGATGAGTCAAAAACAATCTAGCTCAGAAAGTTTCAGAAAGCAGAGCAGGTCAGTTAAACATTTATCATCTCCAGTAAATAGTTTAAAAAGTACAAATGCCTGTAACCTGGTCTGAACTGGATAACCTGCCTGCCAGTGCTTCTTCTCCTGTTGTCTGCTCTACTTGATTCTCTAATATTAGGATCATCAGACTCTCTGCATACTCACGTTCCTCCTCAGATAGAGATCTCACCTCCTGTTACCTGCGTTTCCTTTGCTTCCTTCCATTTTACAATAAATCCTTTTATATTCACCTGCATTCTGGCTCCTTTACATACGACACAATTGGATAGAAAAGCTTGTTGGTTAATGTTAGGAAAATAAAAACATTGTTCAGTATCAACATATCTTTATTGCGTTATTAGAAAATGTCATCCAGTTGCACATGTGTTTGCAGTTCAGCAGTAGGTAAAACTAAATGTTTTGGAGACGGTCTCAAAAGGCTGTGCCTAAGTGCCTAGGTGCTAGACTGGGAGGGGCACCGATTCCAATCTGTGTCCAGCGGCCACCTGTCTAAACATCTGTTCAAAACCAAGAGGAAGAATACGCCCCCCCTTTTCTTTGATATAGAGCGACGACTAAATCTTTACTAATCCCTACTGTATGATGTGATCTAGTGAAAACAAATGCAATGACTTATTTTCTGCTTCAGCGGGTAATAATTACAGCCCTAAAACTGATGTTTGTTTCAGCATATTTCTTTGAGAACAGTATAATATTATCGTAATGTGACAGCTCCAGCAGAGTTGTAACATCATTCAGGCGTTTGCATGATTGGTCCGTATGTGTTTTCCAGGGAGATGAGCCTAATGCAGAGTTCCTCTGCTCCGAGCCTCCTCCCTCTCCTTCATTCCTCTTTCCAGGCCATATGTCTCTGTATTTGATGTGTGTTGATGCATCAACACAGTTTGTGCTTGTGTACAGTACATGTGTGTGTCCATATTTGGAAAAGGTCCTAATCAGATTGTGTAGCTAAGTGAAATATGAAGAGCTGGGTGATTTCATTAAGGCGGTGGAGTGATGGAGCTCATCACAGCGGACAGACACCTCAGATTTCTCTTTATTTATCCTCAACATTAATCCAGCAAAACAATTCAGCTAAGAGCCTCTCTATCCTTCACTCTGCCACCTCCTCCTCCTGTCTGTATTTCATTTTACTATGCTATATGGAAAGCTGAGGCATACGCTTTATGCGTGTTTTGCTCCTGTGAGTGTGTGCAATCTAAACAGAGAGGGGCAGACAGGAAAGTGAAATAGAGAGCAGATAATGTATATAAGTGGCTTATTTACTTGCTTTCACTTGCAGCATTTTATGTCGCCACATCAAACTCTGTACACAAAGAGACTACACCATTACAAAAAACAGAAGACTGACTGACTAAACTTCAATAATATGTCCATACCAGAATTCAGTAAATAACATGATGATATTTGTTTTCTATGGCACAAAATGTACTGTAGTAGCGGTCACAGGTACTGGAGCATGAGGCTCTAACGAGGGTCCAGCACATGTTGAGGTGCCCATGGCAAAGACACCAAAACCTCAGTGTAGCGCTCTTTGTGCAGCTGTCTACATACATTTCCCTATGGGGTCAATAAAGTAGTTAAGGGGCAGCACAGACGTCTCTCAGCTCTGTACCGCCACCACCAACTGACCTGACATCTCCTTCAGTGACTTTCACTAGGGTGCAATATACATCTATATAATATATATAAGTTTGATAGGAAAAAACAGTGGAGACCTTTAAAGAGAGGGTGTTGCATAAAATATGGCTTAGCCTTCAATGCTTTGTCATGTAACTAATACAATTTGACCTGCAGGCTGAAACCCAAATTCGACAGAATACAAATATAGACTGCACTTATGAAGAATTGCCAGAGCAGTGAAATGCAGTGTTTGGAGTTTTTCATTGCACATTTGATTTACTTTTCACCCCCTCAGAGGAAAATGAGTCCACCCAGCTAGCAAATTAAGCAGCGTGTAGCTGTCTTCCCATTGCCTGGTCTAAGAATAGCCTGGGGCCCCGCTTCCTTTTCCACACCTGAACTAACTTGTTCAAACGCCTG
Organism: Helostoma temminkii; assembly: GCA_900302695.1. Classification (NCBI taxonomy): domain Eukaryota; kingdom Metazoa; phylum Chordata; class Actinopteri; order Anabantiformes; family Helostomatidae; genus Helostoma; species Helostoma temminkii. The sequence goes on along the minus strand of OMLM01004572.1, from coordinate 22,662 downwards.
AGGAAAATTATGGTGAATATTAGGAAGGTCTGCTGTGAATAAATGATCATCCTCTTACCATACAATTGTCCTTTTAAAAAAAATCTACAGATTTTTCATCTCATTTGTGCTTTCTGTGTTTCTCATTCTTTACATTCTGTCTGTAATGTGTGTTATATGATTTATATTTTCTACTTGGACTCTGGACTGGCAGTCACTGCAGAGTTTTTTTGATGGCCTGGCCAATAGAGAAAACCAGCAGGACAACAGACAAGACAAGAAGAGAAGCTCAGGAACAGATAAGACACAGGGACGTGAAATCTGTGTGGGTGTGTGTGTGGGTGTGTGTGTGTTTGAGTGAAAGAGAGAGAACGAACAAGCGACAAACTGAAAGAGTCAAAGAATAAAATAGCAGAGAAAAAAAGGTTACTGATCAGCTCCCCTGCTGTTCAGTCCTGTCATATTTCCAAACCCTTCTGCATGTAATCGTGTGTGTGTGTGTGTGTGTGCGTGTGTGTGTATGTGTGTGTGTGTATAAATGTGCATGCGTCATCAGTCAAGATAGAGCCGATGGAGTCAAGGCAGTGTAAACACAGAGGAGGAAGAGGCAGCTTAACTGTGTTCTCAGCTCTCTCTATGCACAAACACACAGCAGAAACATAGATTCATACATGTGAACACGCACACACACACACACACCCACAGATTTACACGCGTGTACACACACATTTACACACACATACACACACCATGACATTTGGTTTCCATTAAAAGTCTTTGTCTCTGATCAATAATTTAATAACCTGAAAGGATGAAGGCCTCATCATAATCAATAAAGCCTCTTCAAATGTGTTCATGTTCATAAGTGTGTGTGTGTGTGTGTAGAGTGGGAGCTGAGAATATAGTTAAGCTCCCTGTAAATGTGTTCAGTCCTCATGCATATGTGCCTGCATATGTCTGTGTATAGTGACCGTGTGACGTGTTCTCACAGGAAATAACTGACAGCCCTCAGACTTTGACAGCTGGCCACCGCTTTGTTCAGTGTTACTCAACAAACTCTCTCACACACACACACGGCAATACACACTATCACAGCCCCCCGCCAGATATACTGGGTGTAGTTTCAGCTGTATGGGCTTGATGCTACAATAGAATCTTTGGTTTTATGCTGTTTTTTTGTTTTCAAAAACTGTGTCTCTGCTGGCACTGATGTTAATGCTGCTATTAGTGCTGGAATCCAGATTATAATTAATTTGTCTCTACTTAAAATCATATTTGACTTGCTTGATTTGATTTGCTTTCATGAGGAGTGTGTTGTTGCTAGGATTGCCAAATTGGTCAATGCTTTGCAGCTCTTTGGTCAACATCACAATATCTGCCCAAAGTCGGTGTGACTGCAGAATGTGGTATGAACATTTGTTGTTCCTATTACGAGTCATAATAATGATGACACTGTTCTCACTGAGCACATTCCCTCTCCCCACAGGATGAATATTTTCTGATGCTGACTGAGCTGTCCTCATTCACCAATGTTAGTGTTTGTGGCATGTCTCACTCTTTTTAGCCAGTTCAGCACGTTAAGTTGGCAACAAACCCATTGGTCAGAGAGAACTCTGCATTTCCACCAGAGATCACAGATTTCTAGTCTTTCAGAGTCTGGACACAGCACACACAAGAGGAGTGTGGGCAACACACTTAACAACTGGGGAGTAATGACTGGATGCTACTGGATGTTCTGGAAGCAAAAATCCTGCAAGAACACCAGTTTTCACATGTTTTTGTTTCAAAACAAACATGGACACCAACAACTGGCAGCTTGTGCTTCTCTGTGCACTGGAAAAAAAAGACAAACAAAGGTTTGGGAGAGATCCTGAATGAAGAGGTGCAGACAATGTGCATTATAGAAACTACACAGGAAAACGGAGGTTAAATGATTTTGTAATATGAAGCTAAATTCAGGGGAAACTTTATTTACTATAGGTCGCTCCCACTTATGACTTTTATCACCCAGATGAAAATCTTTAAGAGAACTGCTGGCAGAGACTGGTTCAGACTAAAGACTGGACTCTTTATGCAAGAAACTATTTTTTTCTGCTGACTAGTAGCAGAGATTGAGCCAGACTAGAAGCATCTGGGTCCAGCTAGTCCTCACCACCAAATCCCATTCTTAATTGGTTGTACAGTTGTTAGGTGTGTGCAGGCCTTAAGCCAATCATTGCACAAAAAGAGTAATGGAGCCACTGTCTTTCTTTAGGAGACATATTCTTGGTTAGAAGTGGATGTCTGCTTTATGAAAGCTTGGCATATGTTATAACACTGGGTATGCTGTTTTATGCACTGGTGAGACAGTGAAACATGCTTGTATATATAATTATAATTATATATATATTGAGACAGATCTGAGAGTGTGGGTTTGCTCTCAATACAAGATGTAGTCAATAAGGCCTCATGAAAGTTGACAGCACAATAAGCATAGAAGTAGTGGCTACAAACAGGACACTGATGGAGCAGTGGTTGAAGCCTCCCCCACTAACAAAATGAGCGGCTTTATAATTCACACAGACAAATCTTACAGAGTTCACTTTGAGGAATAAAACCCATATACAAAACACTGACAAGAGTGCGACCCTTTGTGTAAACCTTAACCAACTGGATAAGATAAAGAGTTAATAATAACCATAACGTCCTTTGTAAGCAGAACTAGTAGGGCAGCAAACATGTATATTACAATACATTACAATAAGCAGTCTGTCAGCGTGAGGCATTATGAGAGCGAGAAGGTCGGAGAAATCCTGAATAAAACCAGAAATAGATTTTGGGGGTCTGCAGATTATATAAAACAAAGTAAAGCCTTGTCACTTCATACAAGTGAAGAAAAGCTCCTAATGAGCACAGACAACTTTAATTAATTAATAACTGAAATTATTCACTGATAGACCACGAACATCACCAACACATCTGAGGTGATAAAAATTGAAAAAAAGGAACACACAACACAATGAACCTGACCAGAGAAGTCTGTAGACTCTCCTGCAATCAGGGTGGAGTATAGTCACCTCAGATGGCTGTAGAGACGGCAGAGCAGTGGTGATGAGGTCTGGATGTTAGATGGTGGTTTAGTTTCAGCTGCAGAATAGTTTGGGTGATGGTTCAACCATTTTCCTTCTGCCTCTGACCACCAGTTGTCTTGGGAACATTGTATATTTGTATAACCAGGGAATAGTGGAATCATCAGAACCTCAACCTTAATGTATAGAAGCCTTTGACAAGCATCCAGCTCTGATCTTCAGGTGGGAACCTGTCCCCAGAGTCTTCGTAGTCAGGACTACTCGACAAACACAGTGCAGGACATCTCTTTTCACACAGGGTTTTTAGGATGAACAGATGACTCAGCAGAGGACAGACTGAAAATCCTATCATTTAATCGTAATTACACAGGGAGCGATCGAAGAACAAGTCAGGAGAGTAGGAGAGGGAGCAGACAAGGTGACCAAACCAGCTTAGAGGTACATTAACACAGTCTCTGAGTCATGACTGAGTTTCAGCAATCATCATGGACAAACCTATGGACTTAGTTAGAAAGGACTGCTAAAAGAAGTCATTCTAAAGTGTTAAAAGCTGGCAGCAAGCTTAGAAACCAGATCACAGAATGTAACATTACTGTCCTTTATGTCCCGGCCATAATTATTTCATCTTTGTTTCTGAGAAGTTTTGTTTTTGGCATCAGTTTTATCTGGCTAATAGCTTAAAACTATGTAACACAGATAAGACTCTGTCATTGTTACTAGGAAGAAAGCAGCCAGAGCTGTAGCAAATTCACTTTATTATTTCACTTGGAGCAACAGATAATTGATCCTTCGGATTGCGTTAATAAATTCACTGTCCACTTGTGGCAAACTTAGTTATTGGATTTTTATTTATAATAAATTTGCAAAAAATGTCTTTAAATTGCAAAGCATTTGAGGATTTCACATGAGCTCATTTAAGATGGACTGAAGTGTAAAACTGTCACATTATCCAGAGGAGCAACATCTGGATTGGTCAACAATTTTTGGGGGAATAAAAAAATGTTTCTTCCTTTAACACTGAATGATTTACACATGTTTTTGGAGCAATGTATGCTGCTACCATAGCAGCATAACACTTGCTTGTTTTAAAAAACCTAATGCTAAATCACAACCTGGGCCTATTACAGCAACATGGCTCAGTGATAATAGAGTCAGAACAGAACGTGCTAAACTGGTCTGTCTGCACACATGTCAGCAGACCTGCTTTATGAAGCGAAAATATGTTTCAACATGTGATGTGCTATCTGTCGACTATTTTCAATTTGGAAATCACTGCCTTCTGTTTTTATTTACATTTTACAATTTTCCTTATTGATTGTCAAAATGAAAATACCATAAAAAAGTTTATCACAGTAGTAGGATTAGTAGTGGCTTCCTCAGTGTCTGACAGTTTCAGAGATCCACCTTCAGTTAATACAAAGCCCAGTGCTGCTGTACGCACAGTGCGGCTCTCTAGGATCTCAGCTGTGTTCGTTTGACATCTATATTGTCAGTGCGGATGTTTGCCTGCGTACAGGTATACATATCCATGTTAATACCTTTGTCAGTGTTGTTTGTGCTGCTTCATTGTCATTCTGGTGGAAGTTAAATACTTTTAATTATGCTGCAGCATCCCTGGTTCTCTAACATCGCTCAGTGTCTTTGTGTTTTTTCCCCTTTTCTCTCATTTGATTCTCTTTTTTTCTCTCTTTCTCTCTCTCTGTCAGCATCTCCCTCCCTTTCTTCATTTACAATCTCCCACACACTCCCTCCTTCTGAAATTCCATTTCAGTGTCTTGCTTTGGCAGGACATGCTGAGCTAGTGCCAAGGCAATAATGAGAACTGTCAAGCAGCGACAAATGAACAGGTGAGAGAGACGCAGGGAGAAAGAAAGAAAAAGAGACGAAGAGACAGAGGGAGAGAGAGACATGAATATGAAGTACTGGCACTGCTGTGACTACTGACAGTCCGCTCACGCATGCATGGACACACAAGTACACTCCCATCCTGCTTTCAGAGCGCATGGGGCTGGGCTCCACCAATATCAGCCTCCATAGCCGATAAACACCCTAAGTTTGAAAGTGACCGTCCTGCTGTGTCATCTCAATTTGACTATTATTATTTAAAAGCTTTTCAAAGAAAGATTTGGGTTTTGGGTCGCTGACCACTCATCAGTGCAGGTCTGGAGAAACACATCGGAGTGTTCCAGACTGAAACATTGTAAAATGTTTGAACTGACCATATCTGCAAAACTGACAATGTAGCTCAGCATGATTCTGGTGGATCGTTCAGCTCATTCATTCAGACTGAACTATAGTTGATGAGCAAGCCATCTGATATGTTGACACTAGCCAAATTACCCAGTCTTTGCCAGGACTTCATTAACAATTTAAAACATATTTGGCTGTAGGATCCAGTGGCGGCGGTGGATCAGTTGGTAGGGCGGTCATCTATAGTTTGACTCCTGGTTTTCTTGATTCCCATAGACATGTTGAAGAGTCCCTGGACAAGACACTGAACCCAGACCCTTAGCACCTTAAAGGGACAGCCTGTCCGCAAAAAATGTCCCCTTGAAATTTAATTTAAGCGTGCCAGCAGTGGGGGTTGTCCTATTGTGGAGTCTGTAAGTTAATAACAGACAGACAAACAGAAAGGCTACATTGATGTAGAATATACGTCAGTTTGGCTTAGACGTCCGTTTTAATATCTTTGATAACTGCTTTGTCTTTGTATCTAGCACCATCATCAGATTAACAATTAACTACTGGAAACGTGGGTGATGAGCAAATACAGTCACGTGTGGCTACAGTGACTCTATAAAAGCAGAGGTTTTTGCAGTTTGCTGGTCTGGAGCATTCAGGTGTGTGTAAACACAATGACAAGAGAGAAAGACATTAGCAATGATGTAAAGGAAGCAACTGTTGGTGCACATCAGTCTGGAAAGGTTAAAAAACAAACAATTTGGAGGCCAACATTGATTGTCCATCCTCAAACTGAAAAAGGCTCTGGACACAAGGTGAGTGTGTAATTACCACGAGATGCCTCAGGAGTTTTATATTTCCAATGAAGAGCAGTACTAAATTCTTTGAAAGCTCAGTCCTCTGATGTTTTCAGTCAGTGTGTTAGGGTCTGCCTCTCGCAGAACATGTTGCTGACTTTCACTCTAGCGCTGTTTCTCTCTGCATGTTTTTCCATCAACAAAGTGAGCTCCCTTCAATGGAAACATTGAAGATGAATTTGAAGTTGGCTATTTCTATTTGATTTCTACACCCCAGATTTTCTCTCTCTTGACATTACTATAATCTGTGTTGCTTTTTTAAAGGATTACCCACTTGCCTGTTACCAAGCACTGCCTGCTCATCCACTGCTTGTGCCGCTTTCATGTGTTTCCAAACTGGCTAACATGTACTTTAATGGTGTGGAGCACTGTATGACACAGTTTATCTTTCTTTGAGCCTTACTGAATTTTTTCATAGACCAGTATCTAATAGCAAATTACATTGTTACTTTTTATTCACTCTTTCACACACTCAGCCATGCAAAGAGTGTGACCCACCAGGAGCAACTTGAGGCTCAGTGTCTTACCCAGTGACGCTTCAACACATGCACAGGAGGAGCTGGAGATTGAACTGCCAACCTTCCTGAGCCAGAGCTGCCTCACAAGCAAGAGAATATGGCTGGTGCTTTAACACAGAATAGGTCCCATCATTAAAAACATGCATACACGAGTATCACATCTAAATCTTATAATATATGGAGTGGGTGATACCATAAACTGTTATGCTATATTTGTTGCTGGTTCTTAAAATGGTGGACCCAAATGCAGATCAGAGCTCGGGAGGCTGGATTAATGACGTTTATTAGGGGAAATCAAGAGGCAGGGCGGGTGGCCCAAAGGCAGCAGGCAGGCCAACGACCATCGGCACAGACAATGACCAGAGCCTTCATGAGACCTCACTGGAGGTTAGGTCGGAACCTAGGCAGAGGACCAGACAGGCCGCTGGAAGCACTGATGGAGGCCAGACTAACGACCAGGCAGGTGGCCGGCACCGTCTGCAAGACACGTCTGGAGGTCGAGCAGATAACCAAACAGAGGACTGGGCTGCTAGCCGTTGTCGGCAGAGCCTTCTTGCGAGCTGGACTGAAGAATAAGCTCGGGGCCCATGACGGAGGCGAATCTTGGCTGGAGGCTGTGGGCTTTGGTGAAAACCCTCACAGGGCAGGCAGGGACTGTTTAGGAGGTGGAGACCCAGTCGATGCCCCGCCAGGGGTCAGGAACAGAGGAGGCAGAGGCCAGCTTGGCTGTGTCATCATCCAAGCCACCCAGGAGCACGATCAGGTACGAAAGCGGCGGCAACAGCCTTGTTGTCAAGCCACCCATAGACCCAAACTGGAATTAGGGAGGTGGTGGCGACCCTACCGTCGATGCTTTGACGGAACAGAGGGGGGCAAAGGTTACGATAAAGACATTGTCGTCAAGTCACCCAGGAGCAGGAACCGGACCTGAAGTAGTGACGACCCCTTCAACGAGCCACTTAGAGACAGGGGTGACAAACTCATCGTCCCACTTGCTATCAAAGACAGGATGTAGCTGCGTCGACCAGCAGAAGATCAGGACAGTAACATGAGCAGATGAACCAACAACTGAGACTGAGGAGCATAAATATAAAGTCCTTGATGACTTGAGTTATCAAGGGTAACGAGGTGAGGTGGGTGAGGCATGAGGAAGTGTTTCCATAACTGGGATCAGGGAGTGGCCAGGTGAGGGAAACAGACAGGCAAAGAAACAGGGAAACAGACAAACCAAAAAACTAAACTTATGACAATATTAGTCACAAAACAGACATGCACAGTCCGTGCATGTCTAGTTTTTAGACAGAGAGCCTGCAAATATAAGAGTGATATTGAGACAAAGCGACAGCGTGACAGAGACACGTATGTGTATATACATGTAGAGTACATAAATATGTGCATAAGACTTAAATAGATGGTGTGACTGTGAACCATAAACAGCGACATGTGAGGCTGTTTCCTGTGTACATCTGTGTGTGCTGACATTTTACCAGACTTATTCACCCATTGGATCACACAGTGTTCATGCTCCACATTTTCATATTAACAGAGGTGCATTTTACTCCATCCTGGTTATTAAAAAGCTTTCACACGAAAACATGCCAGGTCCAGAGATGAATTCTGCAAACACACAGGCAATGCTCTGCTCTCCACACAGAAGCTGGTTATTAAAAAAGTAAAGTGCCAAGGTTGTATAATGTCAAATTTTATTTGCAGTCTCAGTCTTCTTAGATTATATAATATGAAGTTGAAACTGATTTACCATATATAATAGTAATGTAAAGTGGGCCTAAATATGAATTTGTACAGTGAGGTTGGAATAAGAATAAGCAAAATGAGTTTGCGTTCATTTATTTTGTCAGTGAATACAACACTGTGGTTTACACTACACATTAGGAGAATATGACCTCAGACAAACGAAACCATAAAACTTCACAAAACGTGAAGTGAAGCCCATTACTGCTTCCATGGGATTTAGGAGGATCAGTCGCAGCCAGGTGCTGCTGATCATAAGTCCTGATTAACTGATCATCAGCAGGTGTTCAGACTCTATTAAAGTTGTTTTTGTCAGTTTACTTGTTTGGAGCATTCACGCGTGTGTTAACACAATGACAAGAGGGCAAGATAAAAGCAACGGTCTTAGAGAAGTAATTTGGAGTCCAACATCTACAGTGAGAAAGATTATTAACAAGTGGAAAGCATTCACAACAGTCGCTGATATTCCCATGAGTGGACGTCCCAGCACATTCACCCCAAGGCCAGACTGTGCAATATTCAGAGAAAGACAAAATCACCCAAGAGCTCCACCTCAGACCCTACAGGCTTTCATGAGCATTCAAGGCCAGACCAAAGTAGATTTGTTTGACTTTAACGCCCAGCGCCATGTTTGGTAAAACCAAATGCTTTTCAACAGAAACATCTTATATCCACTGCCAATCACGTTGGTGATGGAGGGGTGATGATTTGGGCTTGTTTTGCCACAGGACCTGGGCACCTTGTAGTCGCCGAGTCAACCATGAACACCTTCCTGATTCCAGAAACAAATGTGAGGACATTCGTTCGTGGACAGCTAAAGCTCAAAATTGGGTCATGTAACAGGACAATAATCCAAAGCAAACCACTACATCTACATCAGAATTCCTGAAAAGTAAAGTAATTAAAGTTTTGAAATGGTCTAGTCAGAGTCCAGACATCAACCCAATAGAAATGCTGTGGTGGGACCTTAAGAGACCTGTGCATAAGAAACTGCTTAAAATCCTCAATGAACTGAGAACAATTTGAAAACCAATTATATCAAGTAGTTGCTGCTAAAGCTGGATGTACAAGCTACTAACTCATAGTGGGGGCAATTTTTTGCTTGCATGTTTTTTATTGTTGTTTTTTTTTAATAAATAATGATCTGGTGAAAAACATATGTTTTTGTTTGTTGTTGTATTTATGTTATTTTTGTATTTTTGTTGTCTTCGAATACTAAGACCTGCTATTACCAGATGTTTTTTATTATGTCTTTACACAGAAATAAACTCAAAGAGGGGGCACTAACTTCCCACATGACTGTACAAGGCTTCTCCAGTGGTCCACCAGCTGGCTGTGCCAGTCACTGGGCCTCTGTCAAAGGTCCA
>OMLM01004572.1:2176-12920 GCA_900302695.1 Helostoma temminkii | reverse complement strand
CATCACGCAGCTTACCTGCTAATTAACCAGCTCTTTCTAATTAGTACCTCTTACTTTTCCAGCCTTTTGTTGTCTCTGTCCCAACTTTTCTGAGACCTGTTTCAAAATTACCTCCTTTTTTTATATTTTTAATATAATATTTAAATGGAGCAGTGGCACGGTGGTGAGGTGGTTAGCACTGTCGCCTCACAGCAAGAAGGTCCTGGGTTTGATTCCTGGGGTCGGCCAGGGTCTTTCTGTGTGGAGTTTGCATGTTCTCCTTGTATTTGCGTGGGTTTTCTCCCACAGTCCAAAGACATGCAGTTAGGTTAACTGTGGACTCTAAATTGGCCGTACGTGTGAGTGAGAGTGTGAATGGTTGTTTGTCTATATGTGGCCCTGCGATGGACTGGCGACCTGTCCAGGGTGTACCCTGCCTCTCGCCCGTATGCTGGCTGGGATAGGCTCCCGTGACCCCTGCGGGGACTAAGCAGTTCAGAAGATTAATTTTAATGGAGCGTTTCTTATTTAACATTTAAAATCTATATCTATACATTATATACATGTTATAACAGTAAATGACTAAACAAAACCAAAACAACTATCAAAACATAAGGAAACATCCTTTCTTATACACCTTGATTTTTAGATGCTGTATTTTTGAACTTCAAATTTAGTTGTGATTAATACATCTCAGAGGCAACACATACTCTTTATGGTACATGCATTCAGCATGTGAGTTCATGTAGTATGCATACTACTGTATATATATATATTCAATTAATTGAATGCAAAAAATTTGGATTTGGGTGCACAAGATGTACATATACAGTACTACTGTATATATATATATATTCAGGAGATCAATCTTTTTAGGATGCTGAGAGTTTTGTTTTAGCTGACACTTTAGCTTTTATTTCTTCTGTACTTGAAATCTCCACAAGTTGCTCTCTTTTGAAATATTTCATCATGCCTCCTGTTGTTTTATATGTATCCTGCACCCTTACAGGGGAAGATGTGTCAGATTTCAAAGGGTAATGAGGATAAGCACCTCTAACCAACAATTTAACCTGTAAATGTTAAAAGCAGCTCATCTTCAGCAGTCTCCAGCTGTGAAAATCACTTACACTGGGCATCTTGACTGGCTGGGATTTAGAAAAAAAGAATGACTCTGGTTATAATAACAGTTGTACTTGTTAAACACCAGGAAATTAAAGAGCCAATTTAACGATCAAATCTCACTCCAGCCAAGTCCATTATTTCGTTGCTGTTATACACCATAGGGTTCTTATCCCAGCTTTACCAAGTAAACTCACCACTTACCATAGTAAGGTGTTTAATTCTCTTTGGGCAAATTAGGAGATCAAACACACACTGAATACACAGTGGAGTAATAAAAGGATGTGAGTGGCTCATGAGTAGCGTCGACTGTGGCCACACAAAGGTAAGGCAGCTGGTTTATTCAGTGTTGATGATAAGAGGTATGTGTCATGACTTAATGCTTTGGTGTATTCCTTATTTTTGTACTGATGAGCATCCATACTCCTAGCGTCTTCCACTGCCTGCCCTGCCTTCCCTTTGTTCCTTATTTGGCATCATTCAACTAATCATGCCCCCTTCTTCATCTGCTCACCCAGTCACTGTAAATATAACCCCTTCTGCCATTCACTCGCTGTCAGTTGCTCTCTATGTTATAGACTCCCCAGCCTCTCTTTGTTCTCTGTTCTTTAGATCCTGCTTATGGTTTGCTCATGACTCGCCCCCTAAGCTGGGCCGTCTGTGATCAGCCGTTTTTTTCAAGGTTGTTTTTTAGCCATGCTGTCAAACCATGCTCTGCCTCAGGCCTCCAGGCCTCTGTAACTACTGCTAACAGCAATCTTATTATGTCATGTCGGGATTGAAGTCTTGGTTTTTGGTCCTACTGTGTTTTTGGAACTTTAATGTATCCCATGGGAGTTTATTCACAATGTCAGTCTGGAGTTAAATAGTATATAGTAAACTTTGTTTCACAATCCATAGTTTTGCAGCTTGTATCAACTGTGACTTCAGTCTCTGTTTTCCACACCACAGCTATTCAACTGCTCAAGGAGGAGTCCTCCAAATTAAACTGCAAACTGTACTTGTTTGTTGCTGTCCTCTAGATTTGTAAATCCTTTAGAGCCTCATATTGTCATGAATGGGGCTCTTAATCATTATTTGATGCCATGAGAATAATGGTGGCTGCGCATGAATAATAACTGCTCAGTTATAATTATGGAAACATAAAGTAAATCACAAAAGTACTTCCTAGAACTGTTTCACACAACATCTCACACTGGACTTGAATTGAACATCTCTGTGTGTTGCTCATCCATCCATTGTGTCCTCCTCCATATGCAGACTTATAGGTTAATATATTCTAGACATCAAATTTTGATGCACCTGAGTTATTATTGTAGTTAATATCCCTCTGTGTCTCAAAAAGTAGGTACCTTCAGTATTGGTATAAGATGCCAAGGGTCTTCATGGCCCCACACAGTTGTGAGGAGGAGAAAACTGACTCTGACCTAACACTATGTAAATGAAACTATACCTTAATATGGAGTTGATCCTCCTTTTGCAACTATAGCAGCTTCCACTCTTCTTTGAAGGCTTTCAATTAGATTTTGGAGTGTTGCTGTGGGAATTTGTGCTCATTCATTCTGTAGCACATTTATGACATCAGGCACTGATGTTGGGCAAGAAGGCATACCTTCCAGTTAACCCCAAAGGTGATTGGTGGGGACAAGTTAAGGCCAGTCAAGTTCTTCCACAACGAACATTAAGGCATCATTAAACATTAAACCATGTCTTTATGGTCCTTTCTTTGTGCACTGGGAGAGGAAAACTCCCTTTAATGGAAGAAAGCTCCAGCAGAACCAGGCTCAGGGTGGGCGGCCATCTGCCTTGACTGGTTAGAGCTCTAAGGGCGGGGGTACCTGCAGAAAAGTAGACTGAGGAGAGAGAGAGAAAGAGACAGAGAGAGTGAAGCAGACCTGTCGGTGAGGGAAGAAACAAAGAGGTGGCATATGAATAGTGGAGAGAAGAGGAGAGGAGCTATGAAATTCTGAACAGAAAAAGTGATATGAAAACATATTTTTTTCTGACCTTCATATGTGGTCCTAAATTAAATAATTATATGATGTTTTCCAATGAGACTTGAGTCTGAACAGTAAGGGGAAGAAAGTCAGAGAGTATTGTGGAGAGGTGCTGACACATATAATTAAAGGTATGTGTAAGATAATTTGCTTCTGTGAAGCCGCTCACATCATGGTCCCACCACTGTCAGGTCCGACTCATCTACACACATCTCTGTACAGATGTGGCAGCCAAATTAAAATACCGTAAAAAGACACACAAAAATTCTCAGCAAAAAATCTGAATTGAGCATTAAGACCTGCGTGTGAATGTAAAAGAGCTGGTTCAGAGACACCTGAATCAGCTCTGACTATAAGCTTTATCAAAAAAGAAAGTTTTAAGCCCAGTCTTAAACCTGGGAACTGATTCCACAGGAGAGCTTGATAGCTCACAAGTAGACCTGCACTACTTTCAAATATAAAGGAGCTGGATCATTAAGTGCTTTATATGTGAGAAGAAGGATTTTAAATTCTATCCTAGGTTTTACAGGGAGCCAATAGAGGGAAGCTGATGTAGGAGAAATATTATCTCTCTTACTAATTCCAGTCAGAACTCTGGCTGCAGCATTTTGGATCAGCTGGAGGCTTTTTAAGGAGTTACTGGGGCATCCTATTATTAGGGAATTACAGTAGTCCAGTCTAGAAGTAACAAATGCATGGACTAGTTTTTCAGCGTCACTTTGGGACAGGATGCTCTTAATTTTAGTGATATTCCTCAGGTGGAAGAAGGCAGTTCTAGAGATTTCTTTTATATATGAATTCAAGGAGATATCCTGGTCAAAGGTAACTCCAAGATTCCAGTGCTACATGTAGAGTAAATATTTGATGGCAGATCATATCTCTAAGATTTTTGGGCCCGCACAGAAGAAACTCTGTCTTGCCTGAATTTAAAAATAGAAAATCGCAGGACATCCAGGCCTGTATGTCTTCTACACATTCTTGAAGTTTGACTTATTGATTTGTTTCAGTGTAGCTGGGTGTCATCAGCATAGCAATGGAAGTGGAAGAAAAACAGTTGAAATTGGACTTTTAAATATTTAGATTATTATTATACTTTTGGGTCCTCTTACTTTTGACCTTCCCTCCACTCTCATCTTGATGATCTCTGCACTTTTCAAAAAATATATACAACACAACATTCAAAATAAAAGCACACAAGTAGAAAATGGGGTAAACACAATTAAAGGACAGAAGCTATTGTCAAGTTGTAGCACCTTGTACTTGTACAATTATATCTTTTCACCTGTAATTACCGACCTTGATGAGGTCAGTAATCTAATTTGGATCTTGACCCTATATAGCCTTGAACATTATTAGTAGCATTTTTAAAGTACTTCAAACATGAAGTGGCAGCCAGCGGAGACAAGCCAAGATTGAGGTGATGGGATCTTATTTCCTTGAACTCTGCAAAAGACGCAGCTCTAGACAACAGGCAAACAGACAAAAGGAAAAACTCTACTTCCAGACTTCTAGCAGAACCAGGCTGGGTGGCCATCTGCCTTGACTGGTTGTGGTGGGTGGAAAGTAAAGAGAGAAAACAACAAAAAAACAACAGACAAAACACTCAACAGTGGGTACAGCAGAGTGAGACACAGAGGAAGAACCACAACTACAGGAGAAAGAAGACATAAGGTTAGTGACATCCAATGGTAGCATATATATGGCAGAGGAGAGAAAAGGAAAGGAAAGGAAAGGAAAGGAAAGGAAAGGAAGAGAGGACAGTGTGTCAAGAAAAGGTCCCCCAACTGTTTAAATCTATATCAGCATACCTAAGGGATCATGACATGAGTGACATGAGTCAGTGTATCTATAAGCTTTATCAAATGTGACTGTGAAGGTTCTTAGTCATCCAGGTCACAGTTATCACAAAGATTCTGTTCAGTAGCAACTAGTTTTTAGTTCTTGAAGACATTTCATCTTTTAGCCAGAACAGGACAGGATTCAGCATTCCATCTACACCGGAAGGACAAGGACAACTGCTTTGAAGACAGCAATGTTCATATTCTGGACAGGGGATTTTGGTTGGTTCAAACAAGGTATCAGAGAAGCTGTAGCAGCTGCAGGGTTGAATGACTGAGTAGGTGGCTTAAGGAGCTCATATTGTACCCACCCTTTTGGGTGTTGAAAATGTGTCCCTGACGTCAACAGAATGTGTGTACATTTTCATATTAAAAAAAATGTGCAGGTCCTTGTTTCTGCCATGACAATTTTGTGCTCTCAGGAACAAGTAGTTTCAGCTAGAGCTCCCCCTTCCCTTCCGGTTTAATAAGGTGTGCCTCGCATGTAGGCTGACCCTCTTGAGAGTACAGATGCGTCATAAGGAGAGGGTACAGAATCCGTCTATACATAACCATAAACATGTGATTTTAACATATTCCAACCTAATAAACCCATGAAAATAGCTGTAAAAGACTCATACCATGTCTGTCTGTCTGACATCTCTGCTTGGATGAAGAAAAGATATCATCAGGTTAACTTCTCTAAGAAAGAACTTCTAGTCTTCCCAGCTAGACCTTCAATATAACGTAACATCAACATCAAAATTGGGTCTTCAGTGATTGTACTTTTCCTTAAAAGTAATAAAATGATAATAAAAATGTACATTAATTTAATTAAGAAAAAAAAAAACTTTCTTACATCTCATGAAAAGGACACACTTCTTCTGATAGCGCTTTGCTTTAAAGTTTTTCTCCTTGATTTAGATTTTTGCTTGACCTGTACCTCACTTGTAAGTCACTTTGGACAAAAGCATCTCCCAAGTAACTAAATGTAAATGTAAATGTAAATGTTCTAGGACATGTTCTGAAATTGACAATTTCTCCTGCTTCTGAGAATGTGAGAAGCTAAAAAGCCACAGTCTGATATGCATACACACAGACACAGATAGACGGTTTGACACTTTTATGAGTAACCCAGTAAAAAAATGATAATTAGAGAAGCTACAAAAGACAAAAACATTTATTCCGACTGTCTGTGACCTAAACCTGGATCTAGTTCAGTTTTGAAGTTAACCCAACAGTAACGTACAGTCCTTAGTTTGTTAGAAAAAAGGTTTTACATTTTATATCCCGAGAGGATATGAGTAACATTAATTCTTCAATAAACCCTTAGAAATGGCTTAGGAACCCTTTCCAGACTGATACTCATCTCTGTTCTTGAATTTCTTTAAACTGTGGCATGATGTGTTGCTTTTTTAAATGTTTTAGCTGCTTCACATTGTCAGACAGCTTCTATTTAAGTGATGTCTTGATTCACCAGGTCTGGCAGTAATCAGGCCTGGGTGTGGCATGTGACATTGAACTTTTGAAAATTTTGTTAATCTCATTTCATTCATAATTTAATAAATAATGAAATCATAACAATATGGTTTGATAATAACATTAGTTAAAAAACTGTACTTTGCATTTATTAACCATTTTGTGACTAAATCACATTTTTGAATGAATTTTTTGATATTCTCTTTAACCAGCATGGTATAACATAAATTCACAAAAGTCTCTGCTGTACAGCTCGACTACATGTCAGTAGTGCTGATAGAGGGTAAAGTGGCTCCTCTACTTATCATCAGCTTTCTTTAAAAAGCTGAAGAATGTTTCTGTTCTGGGACATGGCACCTGGCGTCCACTGCTCTCATTAGCTTTCAAAACACAGATTTTCCTCTGGTTTGACATCATGTCTTAACAATGATACCTATCTCTACCTCTCAGTGAAATGTCAGGGCCTTAGCAATTTATCCAACTTCAATGAGTACCTGAAAGCCATGACATTCTGAATGTCTCAAAGGCAAAGAAGACAAACATGGTCCTTATTATAGGTTCTACAGTGCTCAAAAGACACCGTAACATTCCTTGGGACTTCTCATGGCAAATTTCAACCACACAGTAAAAATAAATAATATATATCTAAGATCAGACATATCCTGTTCTTTGAATGTGCTGAAAAACTAATTCATGCCTTTGTGTCCTCACACCTTGATTACTGTAATTCTTTGTACTCTTGCCTTAGAGAGCTGTGGCTCGTCTGCAAATGGCTAAAAATACAACTATACCCATGTCCTCTCTTTGATAATGTGCAGGATACACATAACTCCAATATCCGTGTGCTACTTTGTGTTGTTTGAAGCAGCTGCTAACATTTGTACTGAAGGGTGCTGCAGGTAAAAATGTAATGTTTGCGCTGCAGTACGTATTGTTTTGTGTTTTGTCCAATGGCAAGTAAAAATTGTTGTACTTTACCTAATTTTTCTATAATCTAAAATTTCAGATCAACCATTGCTCATTGTTTAGGGCGTAGAAAGCACAGGTTTGCGTCAAACATTTGACATGCTGTTGGCACTGGAGGAAAAGCAGCTAAGATCGGTAATTAGGTTTTATGTGAGTGAGTGATAATGTGAGTGGAGGTTTACCAGGTGCTTCTCAGTGACAGCGTAGTGTAAATAGGTGAACTGGTTTAGCAACCCCTTCAGTAGTCAGTGCAACCCACCTTCTCATAATATCACATCTCAGTATTTGATAAAATAAAACTAAAATAAAGTGAACTGAAATAAAGTATCTGTTTTTCACCTATAATGAAAATTCTGATATCAGTGCAGACTCAAAGGTTCACCAACATTAGGGTCAAATAAGCATGGAGCTGCACAAGTACAGTATATCAGTACACTACCCCCACACACATTCAACAGTGGGAGCTATTGAGTAGATGGAGAAAGAGGAGACAGAGGATCCTTGAATCCATCCTTCAGACAAGCCGACAGCAAGAGGAGGACAGAAGGCGGAGGACGATAGGGGGAGATAATGAAGGGGAGCACGGGATGAATGGAGTGGCAGATTAGAGAGGAGGAAAGTAAATTGAAAGTATTGAGTGACTGGGAGAGGAGTGGAGGGTCGAAGAAAGAAGCAGCAGAGAGTGAGGAGAGTTGGCAGTCAAAAGAGGAATGAGAAGCAGAGAGGCGAGAGAAAATAGGGCTCAGAGCTGAGGAGAGAAGAATGTGTGGCAGGAGAAATGTTTGAAAGAAGAACAGACGTGAAAAGGTGAGGGGAGAGACACAGCGCAGCCTGCAGAGAAGGGCCACATCAAAGTGGAGGGCCAAGGATGGAGGAGGAAGGATAAAGACCTGAAAGAGAGACAGAAAAAGACACAGGAAGGATTATCATTCTCACATACCACACTTTCTGATGCTAACACACATATCGAACATCTCAGAGGGAACAGAGTGACTAAAAACTTTTTAAGATGATGCCATGCTTGTGTTTTACTTTTAACTGATTTGGAAATCTCATTGAAATCAAGATCTTTTTTGCAAGAGTGGACTAAGAATAAATTACATACAGTATACAGTGTGTTCTAGTCTATTCCTGTCTGCTGCTGCCCCAGCAAACCACTGCATATAGAAGATGGATGATGCCACCACACTTCAAATGTTTTCAACTTTGACTTTGGAACTGGTACAGTACTGGTGTCTTTTCACAGGGACAGTAACTTTTTCCAACCTCAGGCTTCAGCTAGACGACCTCACACCGCTGTGAGGCCCGGTACCATTGACATAGACTGGTGAGTGGGACTGACCTGAAGTGGTTGGTGCTGGAGGTGGGCGAGCTCGCTTAGCATTATAGCCAGGGTCAGATTTGTTGTAGTCAACTCTGTGGATCAGTGCTGCCTTCTATGCATTTACATTTACTTAGTACAGATCCAAGTTGTATTGCCTGTGGTACGACTTTTGACAAACTGAAGGTTGGTGGGTGAAATTCAGGGATGTGGTTGCGAGGCCACATTTACATGAAGTGTAATAGATTCCACTGCTGGTACACTCTGGTCCTTTGTTAACACAGATAATGTAACTCGTTCATTTCATGGAAAGTAGACAAGGTTTACAAAGTCACTCCCACCCTGCATCATCTCCTCTACTGTATTCCAGGCCTCTTGCTGGGCATGGCCTGTACACCTAAAAGCTGCTCCAGTGTCTAAATGTGCTGAAGCCTCCTGGTTCCTGAATAGAACATAGAAAACATCAAAAAAAATCTACAAGTTGGGACAGAGGCAACAAAAGGCTGGAAAAGTAAGTGGTACTAACAAGTAACTAATTAGGTTCATTAGCAACAGGTCAGTGACATGATTGGCATCTTAGAGAGTCTCTCAGAAGTAAAGATGAGCAGAGGTTCACAAATCTGTGAAATGCTGTTTCTACAAATTGTTTCTACTATTTGAAAATAATATTCCTCAACATAAAATAGTAAAGACTTTGAATATATCATAATTTACAGTTCATGATATGATGAAAAGATTCAGAGAATCTGGAAACATTTCTGTGACAGAGAGACAAGGCCGACACACCATACAAGATGCCAGTGATGCTGGGGCCCTCAGACAGCACTGCATTAAAAACAGACACAATACTGTTATGATGTCACTGCATGGGCACAGGAATGAAAATGCAAGTTAAAGCTCTATCATCAACATATGAACATTATCCAGAAACACTGCCTCCTTGCTCTCTGGACCAAAGCTTATTTAAAATGGTCTTTTTGGAAGCTAAGCCAGTTTGTTATCAGCGCTCAGTTCAAAAGTCAGCATCTCCATAATGATGAAAGATATATCCAGGTGTTATAGCAGCATATGCTCCATCCAGACAACATCTTTTTCAGGGAAGGCCTTGTATATTTCAGCAGGACAATGCTATACCACATACTGCATCTATGACAACAGCAGGACTTCATACTACAAGGGTCCAGATGTTGAATTGATCTGCCTGCCTTTAGATCTTTTACCAACTAAAAACATTTGGTGCATTTTGAAAAGCAAAATACAACAAAGAAGACCCAGGACTGTTGAGCAGTTAGAAATTTCTGTATCAGACATGAATGGGACAACATTCCTCTACCAAAACTCTATAAGCTGGTCTCCTC
Source organism: Helostoma temminkii (assembly GCA_900302695.1). NCBI lineage: Eukaryota > Metazoa > Chordata > Actinopteri > Anabantiformes > Helostomatidae > Helostoma > Helostoma temminkii. Next base: position 2,884 of record OMLM01004572.1, on the reverse strand, counting down.
AGTTCCCAGATGTTTACGTACCAAACATAGCAAATTAGCTCACAAGCTCTCTTCGTTAGCTATCTGGCTGTGTATTGGCAACTGGTCATATTCTGTTCATCTCTCACTTTTGGCTGTGCAGTAAAGTTGTAAATTTCAGACCTCTAGCATGACCCTTTACTGGCCCTTTCACTCCCTCTCCCCCACCCCTCTGCTGTGCACCACTAAGATCGCTTTTGGCACAGATTGGCTGGAATTACCTGGTCTGAGCCACTTTCCCATTTACACATTACTACACAGACTGCTGGAGGAATGTAAGGAAGATATCACTGCATTTGACCTAAACTGTGATGCAATATAATCAAGGACAACACCCTTAGAAAAGAAACACTATAATTGATCCTCTTAATATGATTTAAACGCATAGAATATTGTTTCATAATTTTTTAAAGCTGGTTTTATTTTCACCATATAAGTTTCTTTCAAAAAGTCACAGCAGTAAAACCAATAAATCAAAGCAAACTGACAAATGAAGGTAAACATGGTGGGAGAGGAAGGCATGAAACAGTGAAAAAGTAATAACAGTGGAATGGGGTCAGAGAGATGGAGGGAGGGGGGCAGATACAGAGACACAAAGAGAATAAAAAAGACATGGAGGGAGCTGGAGGATGTATCGACAGCAATGAATAGCAGCACGGGTGGGAGGAATAGCCAGGTGAGGGGAGGGAT
>OMLM01004570.1:100462-115375 GCA_900302695.1 Helostoma temminkii | reverse complement strand
GGTCTGTGTGGCCCTCCTGGGAAATGCCTCCCCAGACCATCACTGACCCACCGCCAAACTGGTCATGCTGGAGGATGTTGCAGGAAACAGAACATTCTCCACGGCGTCTTCACACCTCTGCTCAGTGTGAACCTGCTCTCATCCGTGAAGAGCACAGGGCGCCAGTGGTGAATCTGCCACTCCTGGTGTTCTCTGGCAAATGCCAATCGGTCTGCACAGTGTTGGACTGTGAGCACAGGCCCTACTTGTGGACGTCGGGCCCTCATACCACTCTCATGGAGTCTGTTTCTGACAGTTTGAGCAGAAACATATACATTAGTGGCCTGTTGGAGGACATTTTGCAGGGCTCTGGTAGTGCTCCTCCTGTTCCTACTGCCTACCTGTAGTGGTGAAGGCACTGGCAAAATGCAAAAGTGACCAAAACTCAGCCAGAAAGGATGAGGACAGGGAAATGGTCTGTGGCCACCACCTGCAGAACCATTCCTTTATAGGTGTTGTCTCGCTAATTGTGTTTAATTTCCACATGTTGTCTGTTCCATTTACACAACACCAGGTGAAATTGATTCACAATCAGTGTTGCTTCCTAACTGGACAGGTTGATATCCCAGAAGTGTGATGGACTTGGACTTAGATTTGAATGATTGTGTGTTCCCTTTATATTTCTGAGCAGTGTATTAAAACAGCTGGAGTAGATCTGTCATTGCCTAACAACACTCCCACAGCACTGACATTTACAACAGCACCAGACAAAACAGGTTCTGGGCAGCTAGAGGCCAAAACCTACACAAATCACAGCTGACACAGCAGAGATACAGATGACAGCTACACAAAACACCATAATGGGCTTGCACATTACTTGAAATCATTCATAACAACACGTGAAGCGAACATTATCAGAAGCACATGGATTTTCCTCATCACATAATTTTTCTCAAACATGTGCTAGGGTGTTCTCATCCGGGGAGGATTTCCATTTACTATAAACAACTGTGAGCACTTTTAAACTGACTTAAACTTATGAACATTTTTAATTAATTTATTAAAATTAAATTAAAACACACACCATCTCCAGAAAGACACACAAGTTCAGATTTATAAAGGATTTAAGGGAGCACACTTTGTAAAGTGGAACATAGCACAACAGCATCAACAGTATTGTTAATGTCTGCTTTTTATAATTGAATCGAAAGCAAAAGGCTCCTATTGTGGCCATGAATACGACCGTGGTTTAAAGAGTGTTGTCAGTAAATGTCATTGAACTGATAACACAACAAAGAAGGGTTGTCTCTGAAACATTATTGAAATTTTATGACCAAACTTCAAACCATCCAGCTCTAAAACTCTGATTTAAAGGACAAAATCTCTAAAAACAAACTTCTGCATCATATTAATTAAATACTGATGAAGCCAGGCTTGTTACTGTCTGATTAACCTATACCTTAGACAGATGTGGTCAAATATGATCAGTTTACTTTACAGAAGAGGCCAAACTGGTTAGTCTCAAAAGCCAAGTGACAAAATGAATATATGTAATGTCTTTGTGTACATTTTTACCCTACCACTGGATGGAAAACATGTTTAACCGGAAATACTACCATGTTGTGTTTTACTTCAGGACAGTACCAAGAACTGCCTTATGGTTTTGTAAAATCTCACCCGCGCAGGTGAGACTTCACAAGTAACTTGTTAGTTTCATTTAAGCTACTTTTATTTTCCAACAAACTGTGCATTGGTGACCTAAAATAAAATTTGTATTAATACTCAGAGGTGGTGGGAGTACACAAACTAAAATATCCAACTAATAGTTCGAGGGTTTGCCTAAATAAATACTCAATTAAAAGTACCAAAAATAATGTATTTTGAACAGTATTGAATTTCATGCAGTTACAATGTTGCACAACATTTGAAATGGTGTTTAATGATTTTCTTAATTTAATTTCACCACCTCATGAGCTGAACTTAACACCAGAGTCCTTGAAGCGTCTCAGGCATCTGTCGCCAATGGCAACAGCTAAGGAAAACAAACCCCAGCTTAAATGATGAAATAACCAGACTGAAATAGGTATAAAAATAATGCTTCTACATATTTCCATAGCTAAACATCGACAGACCAAGCATACTTTTAAGTTTTGCGGTAACTTGGTGTACACAGCTGCCCGATCAGATAAACAGAAAATTCCAGAAGTTACGTACAGCCGAAACAACACTTTTGAGATGTATCAGCACAGAAGTAAAGGATACCAATAAAAAAAAAACCAATACTGTTGCATAACAAGTGAAAACACCTCTAAAAATACTTCTGTCGTAACTTTAATATTGCCCTGGTAAGTTAGACTCGTATTACCAGAGACCTTCACTGGCTAGCTGCGTTTAACATGATCACAAACAGCTATCTATAGTTTAGCTTAGCTAACCATACGTTAACCTTTAGGTATTAAAAATGTCCTCATAATTACTATAACCCGTACAGCATTTAAAACACTTTATATAGCAATTTATATAGCTATATTGCTAGCTGTATCTAAATTGTCGTTGTTTATGTGAGGGCAGCTTGGACTACACTCAAAATGTAGGCTAGCCAGCTGAACTAGCCACTAGCGACAACTAGTTCGCTACTAACTAGCTAGTTACTTCTGTCCCCAGCGACGCTAATCACACAAAATAGAAAGTTACATCTGTGGTCAAATTGACTACATTTTGTGTAATATCAGCGATAAACATCGGGTGACGACAGCACAGCATCCCTACATGTAACTACTTGTGTCTGTGCGTCAGGAGACAATAGCGTTAACACGGTTAAACGCTTTCAAGTTGAAGCCGTATCCAAACATAGAGCAATTACATTTCTGCTAATTCAAGATGTGCTCACCTGTTTTAATGTGTCCGGTCCAAGTGTCTTTTTTTTTTTCTAGTTGCTACCCTTGTTGTCCTCGCCTGAGTGCGGAAACTGTGACTGCAGCCGCTGGAGTGGCCGCTGACATCTACCAGCCCATACTGCGCTGCTGCTTTCAGGCACTGTCGGACACCTGAGACTTACCATGCAAACAAAGGCAGCTGAGGTGGGCTATGTTCAGGTAGAGGTGGTAAATAAGTATGTGAATTTATTCAAGTATGTACAGTTTTGATGTACTTGTACTTTACTGGAGAACTTCTATTCTGTGTTACTTACTTTTACTCCACTTTTACTCTATGTTTTTTTTTTGGATGTTGATTTTTTTTTTAAGAAATAAAGTTTTAGAACTTATTAGCTTTGGTTTGGTTCATGGATTCAACTTAACAAGGCCTGGTTTTAGATTTCCGCATAAACTTTATGCAACATAAACAAATCTCGACTAGAGTTGTAGACTAGTTATCAACAGCTTCAAGTTCATTGGTGTTTAAAATACTTTCTTTGAATCACTGACTCAGTTGGTTTTATATCATGAGAATTTATTTTCTTAACATAGTACTTCTGCTTTTGTTTTGACTGAGGTTCTTAATGCTTAAGTTCCTTTTTTAACGAACATATGACACCTTTGTTCATTTCCATTTATTTCTTGGTGATACTACTAATCCACGTGAGATGCTCACCCCTGTTCATTCAGGCAGATGGCATCAAAAACATATGAGACATCAGGCTCACTTAAGACAAGTTAACGCTTGTCAAGTCACGTTTAGCGCTCCTCTGGGTCCTTTGCAGATTTTTACGCAGGGAACCTAAACGCATCATGTCTTTGAGTGTAGACAGCAGCGCAGGTTCAGTGGACTGTTCACCTCCATGATGACACTCAGCAGACAGAGTACAGGCGACTGCTTTTACAGATCACATGTACACTTTGCATAAACTGAGACCTGAGCCCTGTCCAACAGCCAAGATATTACACCAATAAACGCGGCTTCTGTCAAACACCAAGCTGGGACCAAGGCTGGACAAAAGGCTTTTTGCGCCATCTGTCGTGTAGTGTGGGAAACGGATGACTTTTGACTTAAAATGATCAGCCTGGCCTACAATATACTAGGATAAATATGAAGTACAATTTAGAAAGAAAAAGATAATAGGAAATAGCCTAGAGAATAATTATAAAGTTCCCATGAATCATGCGGCTTCTAGACTTAACTTTAAACTCCATCTAATTTCATAATCATAATAATAATAATTCTGAAATGAACCTACATGGTCTACAGTTTATTTTTTTAACAGCTGTGTTTGTTCTGCTACCAGATGTTTGCTATGTAAAGGTCTTTTGTGTGAGGTAAGTAATATCTGTAGAAATAACTGTCTATTAAGCAGGAGCACAATGAAGACTGATATAATACGAAAGCACAGTGTAGCACATTAATATATCTATAAAACTGGCCTCAGTACATAACCACTTCTGATGATCAGCATTATTATAGATCAATGTCAAAAGAATAAGAGTAATGTCCTGTAGTTCCATCTTAGTAAAACAATTTTTAAACTTAATAATTTACACAAAGCTTTTATTTATTAGACCTGTAATGTTGTATAACAGATGTCAAGTAAGCCAAACTTTTGACTTACTTCCTGTTTTTAATCTCTCTGTCTCTTTTGCGGTATATATAGGCTTCCATACTTTCAGGTTACAGCTAAAAAAAAAAAACTAGGTGAGACACAGAATATATGGTCTGAACTTATCATAACCCAAAGAAAGAGAATGAACCATTGCAGGTTATTGCAGTTTTGAATCGAAGTGAGCCTGAAATTACAGTCTTGCATTGATTTTAAACGGAAAATGAAGGTCGTGTCTGCAGTTACCGTTGGCTGGAGCTTCTGCCAGCTAAAGAAGAACCGATGAAAATGACAGATAGCTATTGATTATAATGGACATTATGAGCGGTCAGTATCTAATTAAACTCATTGAGCAGGAGGAATCACAGCAATAGATATCATGCACAGGGCGTCATAGATCATACAGTCAAGAGTTGTCTTTAAATCTATTCACACACACTTCACTTTTCTTTTATTCTCATGGCTAAAGATAACCTACAAAGTAGAGGCAACAAAAAGAGACAACTCTAGGCAGGGATCTATAAAAGGACCATAAACTGCTAACATGCAAATTCTTTAAACCCCTTGAAACAAGGTTGGCCAATCCTTGTGTTCATGTTGAGACAGGCTGGCAGGCAGCAGCCTCATACATATCCCTGCGATAATGTGCTGCTAATGAACCTTCCTTTTGACATTTGCTTGAACTTGAGAATTCATGTTCGTGGAACTCAGGCAGAGATGATTTTTAATTATTCTAGTTTCTGCCACAACCAGGTGGGTAAAGCGTAACAATTATACTTTAATGAAATACTTCCAGGTGGATACCAGCAAAATGAGCTGTAGTTTACTCTATTTCAATTATTAAAAGCTGGTTGGTATAAAAAAAACTAACTGTATATGAATTATCCCATAGATTTACAAGACACAGGCCTATAAAAGTTTAAAATGTTTTCCGTGCAGTACTAAAAGCTAACCACCAGATGGCACTTTGCTATAAAGAAAAATAACCTGAAACTGCTTCAAAATCTTTTTTCTCTTCGATGCAATACTTGCACATAGTGTGGTGTAGTGAAGTGTAGTAAGCAAAGTAAGCTACGATCTCAACCCCCTCTCTCCCCACAAGTGATTTTTGATGTTTCCTTGCTGTGCAGAAAGATAAACAAGGGTAAAAGCTTCAATTAGCCGTTAAAAGGCCTCTGAGCAAGCTAAAGTATATTACGCACTGAGGATGATTCATAACATCCTGCATTAACTTTGTCAGTTATAATCCATCACGAGGTAATAGTCTTAAATAAATCTCATAGTAATTGAGATGAATCCCTCATTTCAATGACAAGACCGGTTTTTAAGACCCAATTACCACTTTGAGTTCCCTGGCCCAGCGAATATGTGAGGTTTGGGCTCTGAGATGAGAAGAAGGGGGCAGCAAGTTGGCTGTTGCCACCGGGAGGATAGGATGGAGAGATGGACTCAGTCCAAATCTTCCTGGGCTGTACTGCATCAGAGGGCAGGTAGATTTATGACAAACGCACACACATCTTAATTTGTGCTCAACCCGATAATGCATCTCAAGGCCAGAATAGTTCTGCTCAGTGTTTCTTAACTGGATGTTTCTTTAATTATATGTCAGAGGCCATAAAACTCAGGAAAAGATTTTCCACAAAGCACTGTTTTATGTCTTGGTCATTACTGTAAATTACAAGCAACAAGAAAAGATACTTATGGAAGGAAAGTGCAAAAGAAAAGTGGTTTTATTCTTTTCTATACTGTGTTCTTGCACACCGTTGGTATAATGATCATTCATAAGCATTTGTGAGCCTTAACACAGTAGTTGCTCCCTAAGAGCAAACTTTTGGGCACTGACCAGGGAGGAGATGGTTCAACTCAGCGAACAGGTGAAAACATGAGGCCTCTATTCACCACACAAAGGAGAGCAAAACAAACCTGTACAAATACTGAATAAATGAATAATACAAGTTGTAAACATGTACATATTCACAAACCCATTATCACAGAATACTTTCCCCCCAATTTAGTCCAGCAATATGAGCCACTAGCATACTTCAGATGGAGTGTGCACACTTACGGTATGGTTACTGGGCGTGACAGTAATTATTGTCAATAAAATTATTTCAGAAATCACAAAACTGGAGTTTCAGTGATCTTTATGTGAATGTACAGGATCGCTATACACAAAGGCTTCTCTGCCTCCGCAGCCCTTAGCACACCACAGGGTGGCTTTAGAGTCCTACAGCTTGTCACTCTGTTGTTATATTGCCTTTTTTAATATGATGCCACTTAATCTTTGGTGAAAAACAACTGTCCGTTCATGTTGGATTACGCAAGAAAGAATCTGCTGCCACTCATTTCTTGCTTTTGTTAAAGGGCATAATATTTTTAACAAAACTGAACTGCATCACCATTTATCTGAAGTGTTCTAACAAGTCATTAAACATTTAAATTACTTAAAAGCAACAAGTTAAAAAGGCTTCCTACCCTGTTTCTTTCATACACAATTTAGTTTTCAGTCTGGATGATCTCCCCTCGATCTTCAGCTTGGCGCACACACACAAACACAGAGAAAATCAAGCTGGCCAGTGTATCATTTTAGTTCTCTTCAGTTTTTTTCTGTATCAATGTTTTTCTACTGAGCCATTTCTGTGATGTTGAGTCTGTGTATGCAGGCACAGAGAAGCCTTTGGCCTCCTCAGCTCAGCTCGAATCCAGCAGAGGACTCAATGGCGTACAGCAGCTTGTTTCTCATCAGGTGCTGGTCACAGAACTCTGGGAGCTTGAGCAGATTCATACAAGTGCTGGCAGTGGGCAGACGGTCCAGGTCAGTGCCGCCATTGTGGATGCAGAAGGCCGGGTAGAGCTCCTGTGTGCAAATGTACATTGTTAATAAGCACATAATAAATTGCTGTAGCTTCAGATTAAATTTGGTCATCATGAGGTTTTAAAAACAGAAGGAAAAATGTGACGTGAATCAACTTGTGTCGGTGATGATCACAATGTTCGAAGCAATCCCGATTAAGCAATAAATGTCAAATTCCACAAGGGGATAAATGTTAAAAGACAGACATTAAGTGCTAAGGTAATATGGTAAAAGTATAAATTTGGGAAATCAGCTTAGTGCTTGAAAGGTACTGAGTGGGAAACCATCCCACAGTTTGACCCTTGGATGAGACGCTGAAGAAATAGTCATTTCATGTTGTCTATCTGGCATTTTTTTAAATCAAACCTCGCTGTGATGAAGCCACCTCATCTGCAGACTGTGACACGGACCATTTCCATCACAAGCCAAGCTGACGAACAAGCTCCTCCACCCTGATTTCATCCTGCTATTTAAGGTTAGCACATACAGTGCCGTGACCATACCCGCCCGTTTAAATGGCTCTTCGGGGGCTTAGCTTTAATGACCCCATTTTTCTGACAATTACCGTATTAAACTATCGTTGCTTATTGAGAAAGTGTCATTAGTGTGGCTATCATTTTGGGAAAAAAAGAGAGCTTCCATCATCTTTTTTAAATGGCTTCTCCTGACAGAGCTATTTCTCCTCTAATGAATCCTGGGCCGTTTCACGACAGCTAATTAAAGCTTAGCTGGCTCAGGCTGAGGGCTGGGTCAGGGGCTGCTCCTCCTACGAATTACCGCCCAGAGAAGAGACAGTGAGGGAGAGGGGGGGCATCCACACACGGGCCAAAGTCAAATTGATTAAATGAGGAATGAAGGCATCTCTTAAATCTAAAGAGAAGATACTACTGATTTTAAGAATAAACGAATTAGATTTTCTTAATTATTGACAGCCATAAAGAGTACTAAATTCAATCATATGATGATTACAGCTTCTGGTTAGTCGAAGTAAGACACATAAAAACTCTTTAATGGGCCTGAGCAACACTGTCTGCTTTCTCCCCCTTACGTTCAACTACTTAAATGTCCCACAAATCAAGTCGGTGACAAAGTAAAATAGCTTCCAATTAGGAAATCAAGTTGGAGGTTGGCTGTAATGATTCAGTACTGCTCAAACAATGTTCAGAAATAGGTGGATAGTTTCCCTAAAAGATATTTTAACAGGAAAATGCTGTTTTTTTACATGTAAAACATAAGGCAAAAGTTCAAAAGTTCAACCTGCTACTGAGTCCTGATTGGCAATATTTGTCCAGCCAGTATCTCCAACCAAGCCCACACACATACACAGCTGCAGAAGAAGTTCTTCAGTCGGGAAAGGTCATGAACTATAAAACAGTGGACTTGGAGATAAGGCTTCACTATACTGGCTTGGCCTTATCACCGCCAAATTGGAAAATGATCATTTTGAGAGTTGTTATCAGTCTAGGTTTCATTACAAGAGTATTACGGGGGAACACTCCCTTTTGTTGGGTCTGAAAAACTGCTGATGACGAAGGTTTAAGGTAGTAAACCAGTCTGCAGAGTAATTACTGGTAGAAGGAAGAGATGGAGAAAGGGGAAAGTTCAAGTCTGGTAAACCCTAACCTTGAAGCCCAGCAGTGGAGGTCTGGAGCAACTGGTGACAAACTTCAGCAACTTGCGCTTTTCCTCATCTGTGAAGCCTTCAACCACCTCCCAAAAGGTCTGGATGACTGGGTGAGTGGCCGAGTACCCGCCTAAAGAAAAAGATGGAAAAACAAAAACGGTTAAGTGGTTATGTATAATTACCTCCAAAGATTTTCGTGCTGCATTTTTAAATCACGAAAATACATATATACTGCAAACTAATAGTCAATTTCTCAACTGTAAAATGATTTGTACCTGAATAATTTGTGAACTTCTTTAGGTCATCAAGACAAATTGGCACGTGTGCCCCAGATATCAGCACCTACTCAAAGGAAAATCATGTTAAGTTTCTATGAGCCATAACTGTGTTCCATGGTTATATGCGGTTTTCCTTGTCATGTGTAGACTACCTGGATCTCCTGCTGGTCAAACATGCGCAGCCACTCCAGATTGACCACATTGGCCAGACCCTGTCTGAAGGCCAGGCAGTGAGGCCTGATCTGCTTGTTCAGTCTGTAGTCAGCCACTAAATGGATGTAGGCTATTCGGTTTGCTGTGGTCACAGGAATGTCTTTGCCCCCTGGCTTCAGTTCAACCACCTGAATGAAAAAGACACAAGCCCATTCTGTTTAAATATGATGTATTCTCCATTGTGTTGTTGAATAATATTACCGTCGGCCAGCCATATTGCATATTTAATTATGCATATTACTGAGCCTGCATTGGGTGCCAGATGAACAACAAACAAAATGAGTGCATCGATTGTGCCAGGTGAATTTCATTCAATCACACAAAGATCATTAAAATGGTTTCCCACATCACTCTGATTAAAGGTAAGGCTGTGTGTGTGTGTGTGTGTGTTTGAGAGGGAGAGCGAGCGAGCGAGAGAGAGAGAGAGAGAGAGAGAGAGAGCATTTCAGTGTTTCTAATTATAGCCCATCCAATGAACATCTGGTCTAATGCAATTTGGCCGCAGGTTCTCTCTTCATTTCTCTTTTCATTAGCTTTAGAGCAGTTAGCACTTTATAAGATGTGCTCATCTCTGTTCATAAAGACTGGTGTATGATGACATCATAGCAGCAGACAAAATGTAATGTTCATCTTTTTCCAATGTAGTTTTCCTTTGTTTGGCATTTGTGACTCTTGTGTTTTGATAACTTAATGACCGGGAAAATTGTGATTTAGCAACCTTAAGAAATATATCACTTTGCCTGGCCTGTTCTTATGTTTTTATACACCTCCTATAAATCCCAGGTTAAAATGTGGAAATCTGGCATCAATGATTTTTTATAGTCACTGCCTGAAATGCTGATGCATCGACAGCAACATTATAAAAGGAGGTAACCTGAGGCGTCTTAAAATAAGAGTGGAAGGTACAAGATTAAATTATTCAAAAACTTTGTTTCCGGGCTTATAAAAACTGTCTAAAAGCAAAACATGACTTTTTTTCTGTCCAAAAAAATTAGGAGCCATAATCCAGTGTATGCATAGTTCTGTTGTTGATTTTTTTCCTTAGTCAAGTCTGATATCTTGCACCTGACATGTAGCCACAACTGCCTTTGTGTACCTTTCTGCAAAATGAGACGTTTACGAAAAATTTACACAACACATCCCAGACAGGAACACTGAATCAGCGATGACTAACAGTGGTAACACATAAACTCGCTGATACACACTTAACAGGATATTTGCTTAACAACAATACAAACTAGTCAAAAATGAAAACGGACATGAATCAGGGCCTCTTTGACGCAGTTTCAACAACAAGTGATTGATAAGCTTCACAAAGACATTCAATGCAGTGATACAGAATTATATTTTATTATGAATTGCACTAAGCTGTTCCTAATATTTTGTCCATCCCTTAAATTTTGCATACTACATAAGTCTACGCTGACAGATAATTTTCATCTTTTTGTCCTTCCCCGCAGTCGATGATGATTATGGGCTAATGTAAGAGAATTACTGTCGTTATCTTGCTTACTTTGGCTATCTTATGGGGGCAAATGCAGGGCAGTCTGCTCCCGGGTGTGTGCCTAATCTTTCACAAATTGTTTTCCCTATCGTGTTTGCGATGCCCTATTTGTGACCAGGAGGGCTACATTGTAAGTCAGCCGTTTCAGGTGTTGTTTGAGAAGAGCTAATAAGACGCGTTAAGGCCCTGAGCAAACAGAGGCTCTGACTAGAGTGCAGGTCTGGGCCTAGGTGACTCAGTGTGATGGTGACAGCTCGTCTCCACAGCCTTGAGCTTTGGAGAGGACGTGCTTAAAAGCAGCCAGTTGCTTCTTTCAGGCGTGTTCTGAGATAATTTCTGGAGGAAAAGCAGGTGGAATGGTCAACAGAGCTGCAGCGCTACAGGCACTGCAGCAGAGCTTAGGGCAGCTGTAGCAACGTGCTTTATCTCTCTCAGAGCTGAAAAGTGGTACATCATGGGGGAAATGAATTATTAACAGCACAAAGAGGAACCAAATAGCTGGAAGGAATTGCGGCTGAATGACAGTTACTGACCAGGATAGAAATAGAGCTGGAAAAAAAGGACATGTGAATCATTTATCCAACTCCATCGCTCCCTGTCCCCAACCCCGGATACCTGAGCTTCTCCCAGATCGTTGTTGACAACGGTGAAGTTTAGGCCCAGCTCCTCCACATCATCCTCATAGCTCTTGAGGAAGAGAAGGTTGCGGTACATCTCTGGATCCAGCGAGGCCAGGTGGTGGATGTCCACATCTGCACTGGTTCCCAAAAGTTTAGACAGGAAGAAACTGGCAAAGGGCAACTCCACCAACATGTTCTCATACAGCGCCTGTGGGAAAATGTGGATATTAACTGAAGGACAACTGCAGGACAAGGAATACTGTGTGTTCTTGTAAATTCACTCACGAACACCAGTCAATCAGTTCAAATGTAAAAATGCACCGTGCATTAAACTTAGTGGTTGTTTACTGCCACTGAATAAAGCACAATGATTAGATAACCAAGAAAACTACACAGACTCTTGGTTGCATAAAGTGGTGAGCATAACATTAGTAAGCACATATTCAAAAATCTGCTTACAACACTTACATACATATATATATATATACATACATACATACATACACACAACTTTTCATTTGCCTACTACTGTTATATCAAAAAGATCAAGTGATAAGACAGTAAATCTGGTCACATCAGACTGACAGAGAGCTCAACACAGAACATAATCCATCTAAAACACACAAGCTTCTCTTTCACCCACCTCAAACTTTATAAATGCCAATTCTCACCTTGACCTAAAATGCCATTAAGAACTGCAGCTGAGCAGGTGACTCATAAAACCCAAAGCTAATGTACTGGAATAGTCAGAAAAAGAGCCCATTGGAGGCATTAAAGTATACAGGTCTTTATAAATGATAGCACTAAAAACCCTGACCACATCAGCTAAATGGATTATAAATCTAGAGAATTTCCATAATGCATGCATCTTAAACACACATGCACGCATAAATCAGCTATTTTCTAAACACAGGTAAATTGAACAACTTCAAACATTGTCTATTTTTTATGCAAAATAATCCACTTAGTATTTCTCTGGTGGCCTGTGCTCATTTCGGACCATATGCGCCGCATTGGCCCCTTGAAACCTATCAATAACACTTGTGCCGGGAAGAGGCAGCAATAAGTATATGGAAAAAACTTGTAGCCTTATTTTTTCAATGCCACTTACTTTATTTATGAGTGTTTATTGCCAGAAATTATGCCAAAATGACTTGGGCTGGAAAGAATTAATTATTATGGCCTGGGCCTTTTAATATAAGTGAGTGCAGTGGCAACGCAATTAAAGTAGATCGCGGCACCATCAGGTGGAATAAATGCCAACAACATTGCAGGTGCATTCTGTTAGCTGCCAAATAAATTTCTTAATTTACAACATTAAGAATCAATAAAATTATAATGCCTTTCAAACGCATCTCTATCAATCATGAGTGCCAAACTCGCACAGTGCTAAAGGGAACTATCAGTCACTGGAGAACAGTGAGACCAAGTTACGGTTAGCACTTTCCTCACAGTTTACAGACTGGAGAAGCAACTGCTGATGAGGTTGGAGGTTTTATAGTAATGAGAAATGAATGAGGCACAAAGACAATCTTCTACAGGTCATATAACATAATGAGAAATGAGAAACATTACCATCCAGATTAAATTAACTTTTTAGTCTTAAGTTGAAGAGATAGAAACACAAGTGCAACATAACCGGTTTTCATGTTTCTCCATTTGTGGCTTAAATCTTTCAGCATGTCAGCTTGGTGGACAAGTGAGGAAGAAGGATGATGACTGGCCTCAATTCTGATGTTCAATCCCATTTCAGTGAGTACCCTAGACAAGCCACTCCTGCCTGTAATACATCACCTCCACAACAATGGCACGCCTCGGACATTAATTAACAATATTAATCTTCTGTGTCCTTTGAGCCGCAGCGTGCACTGTGCACATTGCTGCAGCGGTGATGCAATCCCAATCCATATAAACGGTTGCCTTTTATCCAGGCAATAACGGCACTAAACAAATATCAATACACCTCTCAAATGGCCACTCAAACGTCCATTTTTATGGAGAAAGAGGAACTTAAGGTAGGGTTAATTGAAAGTCAAATTCAAATTAATTTCCAGCAGCCTAATTGCCTAAACCATTAGTTGTAGACAGCACAATATCGAAGAAGTGGGGGCAGAGAGACTGTAGCTGCTGATTGATCATTTCTCACTTGCACAGAATACATAAAGGATGAAAAGGAAAAGAAGAGGAGGACATATGATGTTCTGATAGGTGGACCAGATCATGAAATGCCGAGCAAAAGAAAAAAGATCTGGATGCTCCTGACTGTAAAACAGATCAAAATGCTATTACCACATGCTTTGAGCCCTTATTTATGTCCTGTCTGCTTGGGCCTGCTGATTTAGTGGCAGCCAAATGCAATCACTACACAAACAAGAAGTAGGAATCATCGGCTAATGGAAGCTCTAATTGAGAGGCGACCGCTTGTCATGAGGTAATTCTTCTCCAGGTTGAGATGATAGCCCCCCACAAGTAGGGCATCTTGATAAACAATCACTATCACATGCATTAAGAATGATTTAGAAACATTAGGCTCTAATAAATACTGCCACCGGCGAAAGAAAGGCATAGAAAAACAATGGCATTAACAGCTTACATACAGAGCTAATTAACAAAACTAAAGTTACAACCTCAACCCTGAAACATTTTTAAATAACAAATGGTGGTAATTTCTCTAAACGTTGTCAGTTTCTAGAACAAACACCCAAACAACCTCTACATTTACATAAACACCAAGGGCAGCCTTGACACCGACTGTGATGGATCTTAATTGACGTATTGGTCATAAGCTCAAGGATGCCTGTGACGTCTTACAATTCTCTTGATACTTTTGTGTCATAAGCTTTTACCTTGATACATTCCTCCTTGTTTTAGGTATTTTAAGGTTTTTACAAGGACATAGTCACATCTAACATCACCTTACTAGATTTTTCTTTAAAAGGCTCACCTTTCCGAGGATCCTGCCTAGGAAGTAGTAGTGTCTGGTGAAGGAATCTCCGACCAGCATTTCTGCAGCGGGGCTGGGATACAGCAGGCCCTCGTTGGTCGTCTTGAAGAAACCCTGGTTGGGATTAAAGCCGGACTTGAGGAGCTCATTGAGGAACTCCCGAAAGATACCGCCACCGTCTATGCCTGCCTCATCCAGACCGTGAGCATTCAGCAGATGGACTCTAATCCTTTTCTTCAGGTCTGGTTCTAAATTTCAGAAGTTGAGGAAGAATTTAGAAAAGTAACAAACAAAAGACATCTCTGGTTTTCATTCATTATCCTACACTAATTTTTCTAGCAAGGATGTGACGATTTTTAATAGTTT
>OMLM01004570.1:80258-100442 GCA_900302695.1 Helostoma temminkii | reverse complement strand
TAATAATAAATTAATAATTATAAACTGTGAATGTAACAATCAACATATACTGTAGACACTACACACTATAACCATAGTTCTGTGTTAAAATATGTCCAATTAAGAGAAATTAATTCCCATAGCTTCTTGCCTAAATGGACATAGAAAATACACATTTTAAATAGGACCAGCAGTAAAGGTAAGTAAAGTAAGTGTATTGCAATGTGTTTCTAAATCCTTATTTAGCAGTTTTCAGAGTCAGAGGTTTACAACTCTGAATTCTTGACTAATCCTGATGCTTTCTTTTATTTTTTCTTTCTATTAAGTGAATAGACACTTGATTTTGACTCTGAATGGTCAAAAGTAATGACACAAAATGCAGAACAGTAAAAGAAGCAAGGAGGATGCTCCATCTGAAGCCACCTCCTTGATTTTCACTTACTGTTCTTCATTTTGTGTCATTAGTTTGTCACTTGCAGCTCATTATTTGTTGTCATGTGGACTGGACATCTTTCTCTACAGTTTACTGAAACAGTATCCAAATAGCAGTGAACACAGTGGTGGTGTCTACAAACACTGTTGCAGACAACTTTTCCCAAGCTGAACAAAGTGGGATGCGGGAAGAGCTCAAACAAGTCATTTTAGTGTCAAGGCCAGGCGAGCTGTTGCCCAAAGAAGGACTGTAACACATATTGGCATTTTTTTAAACATCATAATCATGTTTCAATGGACCTCGGAATAAAATATAAAACACAAATTAAGCCTAATACAAAAACTTTTAAAAATCTGTGTTGTGTTTAGAGACGTGAGCACGCAGCACCTAATAAACATTGGTTTGGTTACAGCAAGGCCAGTTTCATTGTGCTACTTCCAAATTTAAACACCTGTTACAAGATGTTTCAAGATTGTGTCAAATTGTTAGACAGTAACAAAACAATTGATGTACTACTTTATTTTACGACAAGGAAATTAAATACCATTTGGTAATAGCAATGCATTACACTGTCCCTTTTGGTTAATTCTATATATTTCTTCATATACCTTAGTCATTTTTAATCTTCCTTGACAATGTCACACCTTCTCCAATCCACGTTTTACAACTAACACAGTTTATGTATTTGCTTTGCTAAATGAACTCCAAATATCAAAATGACCTGTGAGCAAACTTTTCAATAATGATTTTCTACCTGTAAATAATGAAATTTGTTGAAATATATGAAATTCTACATCTACCTATCCTACTTAAATCTACTGTACCATATTGTTTTCCCAAACATATTTTGCAAGAAAGCACTCTTGTGACCTGCAGAATATTCTAATCAAATTGTATAAGAGGTCATCTTTCAGAATAATTAATGTACAGTGATAAATCAAGACAGCTATAACTTATAGACATATAAATGATATAGATCATGTCTTCAGCCCAGGTCTCCTACTACTCTTTTTAATCAGACTGCCCCCACTGAAGTGCCCTTTTGAATTCAAACATATAAGAGGTGACTTAAAATAATTGATTCTGTTTTTATGTGATCCATTAGAATAATCAGAACCACAATTATACTTTACTGAAATTCAATACTCTGCACAAAAAGGTAAGCTCTACAGCTAACACATCTTGGTTCTCAATATTAAGATCCTAGAGAGCATAAAAATATTTTCAGTGACTGTGTCAATATTTACTATAGCATGATCCCCTCCTTGTGAACCTGAAAATAAATGCAGGGACAAAAAAATATTTTCCAGACACCATATGAAAAGTGTACTGACCTCTGATATTTAACACATAATACACACATAAAATCATTCTTCAAATTGCAGCAGTTTCGTACCATTTTCTGGAGAGAGTTTATCGTAGGCGTCCTCGTAGATGTAGTTGCGTCTGATGGTAACATTGATGCCATCAGGGAATGGCCCATCACCTTGCACGTCTCGTTTGTCAGCATAGATTAACCTCTGGAAGATCTACAAGACAGAAAAGCAGGATCAGTGATAAATCCTTTTAGTTATAAAATGTTAAATTCATGTGATAGTCACATTGTGACTCTTTGTTGAGCCTCCATACTATACTATACTAAAGAAGGATTTCAAATCTATATGACACGCAACTTAAGCATGTTTACAGAATGTTGATAATACACATATTAGTCTTATTACTTATATACTCACTCATTTTCTGGAGAGAGTAGAGCCCTGCAACATTCACAGCTTATAGAGGACACAACACTGTTTTACTATGTAAGTGACAGTGGTACAGTACCTTAACTCTTTCCTCGAAAGGAACTACAAAAGGGAGCTCTGTGAGGATGGCCAGATGTCTCTCCTCAGACACAGACAGCTGTGGAGGTTCTGTGCCAACTGAAGACACACAACATACAACAGGTTAGTAGCTGGTTATTTTGCACAGGTAGACATAATCCTCATGTTTTCAGTTTTACATATGTTATGGCCAAACAATTCCTTTTTATCCTTACATATCAAGGAGGTTTTCAGGTTTTTAGGCCCACATACTCTGTGAATGACCTTCATTATGTGACACTTTTTGCCTAGTATTAATATTATTTGATATGTTCATCCATAGCATTGAAAGGTCATGGTCAACTGAATCCAGTCTTTGTGGATTAATGGACGGAACCTGGACGACTTGATGTAATTAATGGAACCATGAATTCTGTGCTCTACCAGAAAATCGTGAAGAAGAACAATTGCAACAATTGTAACCTTTTATGTACATCAGTTTGTGATCTCAAGCTCAGGCTTAAGCTCACTTGGGTTATGGAGCAGAACAATGATGCGGTCCACCTCTGAATGGCTCAAAATTAAGGTTTTGGAGTGGTCCAGTTAAAGTCTGGATTTAAATCCGATTGAGATTAGCATTTACACAGGTAGTCATTCTCCTCATGTTTTCAGTTTACATATGTTATGGCCAAACAATTCCTTTTTATCCTTACATATCAGGGAGGTTTTCAGGTTTTTGACATGACCTTAAACAGGCTGTTCAGGCTGTACACCCCAAAGTGGCTGAATTAAAACAATTCTGCTTCTGTTATCGAAATGCTTGATTGCAGTTGTTACTGCCACGGGTGGCAGAACCAGTTACTAGGTTATGTGTCAATTACTTTTTCACATAGGGCCAGACAAGTAATAAATTAAATCATCATTTAAAAGCTGCATTTTGTATAAACTCAGGTTCTTTAATATTAAAATTTGTTTGACCGTTTAAATCATTTAAGTGTGACAACAAAAAAAACAACAAACACGTATAGCAAATACTTTTTTACAGCACTGTAACTATCACTACCATTTCACAATACTCTGTTGTGCAGTTAAGATCCAGTCCTCTGCTTACAGGCCAGTCATTAATGGCATTTCCATCCTACAGCTTTTTAATTACACCATTTAATTAACCCGACTGTGAGCTGTTCATCCACCTGTCGGGCTCTATCCATTAAGCTGATGTTTGCTCTGTATTCAACTCTGAGTTTAGCCTGCAAAAAATGCCACAATAGCAAAACCACTCTTCATCCTCCTCACTTTGCATCCACCGCAGCTCAATTATTCTGCTCAATTAGTCAATCCGATCTGCATTTTCCCATCAGGTTTACATCTTTGAGGAGAAATATGGCCTTGGAGTGGTCAATACGTTGCTCATTCATCAGGCATGGGCCTGTCCATTTAAGGAAATGAGAAAAGGCCAGACAACACATGGACCAGATGTGGCTGAGTTCATCAGGTACTTTCACACTAATTGAATTTATCCCATACAGCCTCTGAGTGGCATTAGGTAGATCATACACACATTGTTATCAGCTTGTTTTCACACCATACTTCACAGAAACCGGCGATGGCTCAGAGTGAGCCAGATGAAGCCCTGCCTGCGTCAGTGTATGTTCCTCTGAGTGCCTAATTGAGTGAAAGAGAACCTGTAGCAATATATCTTTGTTAAAATGGGCAAGGTTAATGACTTCTTTCTGAGATTTTCCACTGTCCCTATGAAGTGTTTTGATGGAAATCCTTATATATGAAGTATTTGTTACAAGATATAAAGTAAATAATCACTACAGGGGAAATCTATTGTCTATTAGCAACATTCCTAGTCTTACACTGAAGCGCAGGTCAATGTGCATCCTTTCTTATGCTTCTTACAGGATATAATACTGATGCACAGCTCCATAGAATATGAAAAGTAAACAGGGAGAAGGTGACTTTGGACAGCAATTAGGATGATTTCCTGGGCAGTGTATCAAGCTGACACAAGCATTATACGATTCTAAATTTTCAGCCATTGGCAATGGAGCAGTTCTGTGGTGTGCATTAAGTACAGCATTGTCATTGCAGGTTTAGAGTCTGGTTGTTCCAGCTGATGATAACACTGAGCTGTTCTTACACAAAAATAGAGAATCCATATGTATTTAATGGACAGGACAACTAGTCAAAACATTGCAAGTTGTAATGCCTGATAAAAATGTTTTTAAAGAAATAAAACTACCATCAAGTGTTGACTGAAGCGGCCCAATGCGGCCCATCCTTCTTGTCCTCCACACATGTCTTGCAGAGGGTACATACAGCTGGGTGACCTGGAGAGGCAAAAGACAGGTCCATTCAACAAGTCAATCTGGCCATGAAAATCTCCTTTAAGTCTGTTGAAGATATTTTACTAATGAGCTGAACTGAAACAAGAAAATGGAAAAATGACATGTGCAACACTATTAGCCCCCTGACAATTAATGGTCTAGTAGTGTAACTCACAACTGACAACAACCTCTTATGATAGTACAATAACCTTGAGCTCCCATCACAGACGCTTACACACAGTATTGAGATCTAAGCTGTGAGAGGGCCACTCTAGACCCTGATTTTGGTATCCTTCAAACAGTTTTGGACCAACTTGGATGTATGCTACAGAACATTGTCTTGTCCCTTATACCCTGTATAAGGGTGCAACACAGAATGAAGCATTGATTTTCTATTTACAAACACCACATGCTGCTTTTCTGAAAGTGGTGGTTAATAATGCGACTGATCAAACCCACTGACTCTGACTGAATAAAATAACAACATGTCTAAATGTCTTTGAAACTTTTGCATTTTGTTTGATTTAATAATTTGGACAATTAGGAGTACCTTCTTACCTTTAGAAGTACGACTGCACTTATACAATGTGCAGGCATGTGGAATTAGCAGAACTTGTACCCAGCTACTGGAAAACTATTCATATGCATTTATAGGGAACATCTAAACTTACACAAAGTGTATGCACAATAATTTGATGATTGTTCCATTTGTCTGTGAAATACTTTGACATTTTGGTTGAAAAGCTATAGTTTAAATTAAGTATTATAAATATTAATATGCAATTAAACTAATAAGGTGAACTATGAAACCTTTAAGGTGTGAATAACTCTTCTGCCTCAGCCTTCTGAAGTTATGTCCTTCATGGTTTAACAATTGCTTAGGTATAAAACCGGTATATAACTCTTTTACACAGGTGCATTTTTTATTTATTTTTAGGAGTTTAAATGTAGGGAGCTTTTCTCAAGACTTTTGTTATTATATTTATAAGGGGAAATAAACTGAATTGTATTTTCTTTTTATTACTTTTTAATAACTCATACTGTGCACCTTTGTGAATACGGTTCCAGATGTTTAATTGGAGGAATTTCACTTCATAATGAGGTTACAATGTGGCATAATATCACATCCAACAATGAACAGCCAGGCAAAAGCTAAACAGCTGTACCTTATCTGCTCTGATGTTGACCTCCGCAGAGAGCCAGTGACCAGATGGACAGAAGGGTCGTCTAATGTCTCGAGCTTTCACCATCTTCACCAAGTTAGTGATGACCTGGATAGTAGATCAAACACACATTCACATCAACATCTCTGGCAATTGTTTCCAGACAAACTCGTCTGCACAATTAGAGAAAACCAAAATTTTATCAGATTAGAAAAAATAAAACTGACATGAGGTTTTTCCGTGGACAGGGTTCAACCTGATGAGACTCCTACTCTTAGAGAAAAAAAGCAATTTGAGAATTCAGCCATTAGTGTGCCATTTATGGGGAATATAAAAGAAAAACGACCTACGCTATCGCTCAATGTCTGGGCCTGTTAATTACAGGCGAGGTCTGCTGACATCAGCCATCGGACAGAGAATGCAAAAGACACAGCAGCGATGCTTTACAGCACAGCAAGCAGCTGCATGGCTCTCGACGGGACTGCAGAAGGTTCAGGGCTAACATGACATTTCTCTTCGATGTAATATTGGCACTCTGTTACATGCAGACAGCCATTTCATGTGACCACCAACACATGCTAAACCGAAAATGCATCCAACAAAAAGAAAATGTTTTGTGTATATATACATAATGTTTACCTGCTACAATTAACAATGAATATTCAGCATCAGGATGATTTCAGTCAAAGGTCTAGGATACATTAGGTTTCATTTCACCTTCAGCTGTACATGGCTCTACAGCTGCTATCGCTAGTTGCTGTCAAACACTCAACTGTATAATCTCATATGTGTCAATGCATGATAATTTATTACAGGAGCGGTTACATCTGCGATGACAATTATTGCAAGTCCATTTCCATATAATACCCCAGTTAGATTATTTCCCTCGAAATGTTCTTTTCTAAAGCATGTCATTTTCATAGATTGAAAATCAATCACAGCAAGGCAACTGGAGTCTGCAATAATGGCAAGTGCAAAATGTTGTAAAAGGCACGTGGCGATGGGTTTGAAGCAGGCCTACCCCTGACTCTGGAAATGAATAAGCATTCCTTAATTAGCCCATCGGGTTAAGTGCAAGCCTTAATGGGCCTTTCCCAAACTCCAGCATGACATCGTTCTCCAAACATGGCCAAGAAGAAAGTTCCATTAGCAATATTAATACAAGCTTAGTTGATCATTTTCATTCAATTAACTTCTTTCAGTTAAATAGATAGCTCGACAATGGAGGTGATAAAAGATGGGGAGGGACGGCTGATGACACGAACCAAACATTAGTGTGTTAAGGGTCAGCAACGTTAAACTGACTGTAAATCCCACCATTCAATTTGGAAAATGCGTTTCTCCTGCTCCCCACTTCTTTAATGGATCATTTCAGCTGACAAGAATCCCTCGAGCAGATCTTTTATGAAAATTCCCAATGTGCTCTTCATGTATTTGCCACCTTTTGACAGAATGGCAGTGGTCAAATCCTTCTGTCAAAGACTAACAGCCAAGAACAAGAAGAGATGTGGAATGACCGAAAAAGTCGAGGAGAATTAAGTTAATGCCGTTTTCTGCCTCATTTCCTCTGCGTAAATAATCCAACCCAGGCAAGAATTAGGCCACTCTGCTTCAATGAACAGAGTGGCTATAAAACAGTTAATCCTTTAGGTTAATGTGCCACATGTTGCAATTTATACCTTTTGAATGAAACACTTTCAGTATTAGTGGAAGAAAGGATCCTGTGGGAAATACTACTAAGTTCACTCAAAGCAACATGCTTATATAGACTGAAAGTCAGATATGGAGCTATTACATAAATATTTACATTATTCAGTTATTTGAATGCAAACAATTCTCGTACTTAATCGTTTTGGAATCACTGTAATTCTGGATAATATTACATGCTTTTTCTACTAAATAGCTTCAAATTCTTATTTGACTTAGTGTTGAAACACATACAGAATGTTTTCCGATCCATATTGTCACCAGAAATTCTAACGAAAAACACTATATGGCATTGCGAAAAAAAAAGTTATATTGCACAGGTGGCGAAAGTTTACTTAATTAATCCACTCTGCTGTATTGCAATAATGGTGTTATCACTGTACAGTACAACTTACTTTGAACAGCTGTACCCAACGTTTCTGCTCAGCCTGGATGCGCTGTTGAACCTCAGTGTTTGTCTTGACACCCACACTGCGGAAGGCAGCCATGTACTCCTCTCTGTGCTCTGTTTTGGTCTCAGGGTAGGCCAGCTTAATGATTCCCAGACATGCATCTCTCAGACAGCGAGACAAAGTCACTAGCTCTGACAGTGTGAAGGGCATCATGGAGGACTGAGTCTGACCTGTTGAGAAGGGGAATGTGTTCAGTGTCTTTTACAGATATTGATTTTTTTTACATTTACATGGAGGCAAGACATGCAACAGCTAAAAACAACTTATAATGCCATATATTATTCTGCTAAGAACACCAAACAAGAAAAATGGGAGCTGATAGATGAACGTGTCCAACATATATCTAGTCAAAGATTTAGACACATAGAAACTACCAGATTTCTGAAATAAAATTTTATAACACGTAAGCATTCAGAACACAAAAATAAAGTGTAGACACTGTTGATATTATAAATGAATATTTTAGCAGTTTTTTTAAAGGAACATTTACATAAATGTACAGAGGCCTAAATTCAGCTCACATTAGAACTGTCTTCCAAGAGTAAGTTAGGTTTGCCAATGAAAGTTTATTAATTTAAAGGATAACTGATCACTGGAAAACCCTTTTGCAATGGTGGTAAAACAGCCGTAGACACGTATCTTTTCACGAAAAACATGGTAATTCCTACATGTGTCCAAACTATTGACTGGTTAACTGGTTTTGACTGTTAAAAAAAAAAAGATCTAACCTAGGGCAATAAAAAGGAACACAGAGATCATAACACGAAAATGTGTATGTATCTTTAAATGACACAATTTAAAAATTCGGGTAAACAGATGAGTAAGTCAACTACCTTCCATTTCATGTCCAAAAAATTCACTGTCATGCACAGAGATAAGCGAGTGACTAAAGAGAGAGCTGAAGAGATAGAAAAGTGGAATGATGCGGTTCGAGTCCTCTAACGACATAGGAGATCCTCGTGAGATCAGCTGTAGCAGCGGCACCATGGAGCTGAAGGAGGACACAGAAAGGCAGAGATTCAGTACACAGCACATAGTGTATGTAATGCATGAAGAAGAATTAGACAGTAGAAACACACTCTATACAAGCACAAATACAATAACTCACACAAAGATACATTTGCAAATGGTCAGCATTGCGTCAGCTTACCCAGTGATCATTTTAGTTGTCATGGAAGTTATCAGGTGCCAGAGATGCCTCAGGAAACGTGCATTGAAAGCTAAACTGTAGAGAAGTCTGCAGACAACAAACGCAGAGATAGACACATTAAAGTCAAACATTTATTTGTGAGTTAAAGAGCCATTTCAATCAGATGACACAATCAGTGTGAAGAACAGTAAAATGACTTTCCGCCAATCTGTCTGCTATGTCAGGATTGTTAACTTTGCCCTGTTAACCAAAGGACACAAGCAAAAGGAAGAAAAAATAAATGACACTGTTAACCAACATTTTCCTCATAGAATTTTCTTGGCCTTTCTCTCCCCTTTAATAGCTTGTGAGGACTGAAAAGAGATTAAATGAGCCATTAAGCTTTATTTAGGCGAGGCACCTTCCATTAGTAAACTAGTTGCTAGCAAGGGTGCCCAGCTCAGGTCATAAACAGCCCTCTGGCTTCCTGCTGGAGGTCCATTTAACTTAATGGCGTGGGGAGCAGGACAATGGTGGATGGAGGAGGAGGGGAGCCCTGGTCCTTGCTGTGACCCCACAGCACCAGCGCGCTTCCACACTCAGTGAATTACGTGATAACACTGAGGAGGGCCCACATACCTCGCTGTAGCCGCTCTGCACTCAACGGACTATGGCACCAAGGTGTGAAGCTGCTCTTTGTTCAAGTGGATGTTTGAGTTTGTGTATACTCCTAAATTGCACGCCTTTTCACACAGAGGGTAAGTACAGGTGACAATAATGTGGTAAGTAAGCTAAAAGGCAAAAATAAAGTGCCCCTGCATATAATAGGCCCCTTGTCTGCAGAGTAATAGCACTGGCACCTATAAGGATGCTTGCTTTTCATAGAGCCACATCATGTATTCACAGGGGAGAAGAGGAGTAAAGGTCAACAATGAAAAAGAGCTAAGAGACAAGAGAAGGAAAAGGGAATCCTATGTCCTATATATGAATAGTTTCACCTCAATGTCAGTGTTCAAACTCCCATTCCACCGTTCAATCTACCAAAACTCACTCAAAACTCGCAAAATGGAAATGAGCTCAGGATCAGAGTGCCAGACAGCTCTCAGTATGGTTTGAAAAATGGTTTGTGCTGGGTACACACCATCTGTCAGTACTACGAGGCTCAGGAGAGAAGCACAGAGGAGAGCTGTGGGCTCATAACAAGTGATGCGGGTGTTTGATTGAAATGGGAAACAAAGCACTAAATGCCATCTGACATGCTGATTTATGGTCAGAGAGGCCCCAAACCTCCACTTCAATCAAGGAATGAACCACTAATAAACAAAGTCAACACATCAAAAGGGGTTGTATGTATGCATGTGCATGGAAAACAGTTTGATGAATCAGATCATTTCATTTTGCGGTAATGAAAAAAGATCATTGTTCAGCAGAAAAATATACCTGGTCACACTTAATGCTGTAGCGACTGAGTTCCCACCTAGACACAGATAAGCTTTGCTTGTTCTAACATGATCAACATTATTATTATCTCATGACAACACAAAAATCACAGTAAGCATTCAAAAGTAAATGAAGGACCACAGCTCATATGCGCTCACTTTCATTAGAGCGAGTCCCGTTAGCAACAGAGTGCTACACTGGGTTAAACCAAACAATCAAAGTGAAATTACACCAAACATCCAACCCCAACAATTAAAGTCAAATTACAGCATATAGACAAGACAGACTAAAGACAATGAGAAAATCAATTAAATTTAATTTCAACTTTTAACTCTTTCTAAAAAAAGAAAGAGTGCAGTTTCACAAGATATTTTACGTATTTATTAAAACGGCAGTGTGCCGGACTTACTGGACGACCGGCCAGCCTCTCTGTTTTTTGCTGTAGAAGCAGTAAATCATGGCCGGGATGCAATTTGCTCCCCTTAGCCTCTTGTAAAGCTATCCCGTCCACTTCTGCAGTGATTAATCTTTCTCAGTGAGCTAATTATTTTGTACAGATATCCAATAATGATGGAAAATGAAGGGCAGGATTTATGGTAAAAGTGAAGGGAAGGAGGAAGCTGTAAAAATTTAGGGGAGAGGGGAGGTGTCCAGCAAAGTTTGAAATTTAGGTTAACCATGTGTGTGCAACAGTGCAAAATTACTAGTTGAGCATTTGTATTACAAGTCATATCCAGTTTTTAGTAGGGCAGAAGTGTTTTTATTCTTAAATGCACGGTTTTGGACTTTAGGGCCTCATAAAGGGTACTAATGTTACATTTCCATAGTGCAATACAGCTGCGTTCACAATATCGATATTTAATTTTTCACATATTCACATCTCAAACAGCAGGTACAATTAACTGGCAGAAAGCAGCTCTACTAATAATTAACCAGAGCAGGTTGACCATCCATGCAGCTCAATCAGATCACCTCCTGTAAGTCAATGCACCACCCACCCCCCTACACCACCTCTGACATCCTAATGTAATCAACCTGAAAAGGGGTAATTGCCCTCATCCAGAACTGACAGCTTTCCTGACATCCCTGCTTCCTCTGCCGGTTGTAAATGCCAGCGGGTGCAGACCACTGATAACTGCCTGCCTGCCGCACTTCACTATTATTTACATCACTGCTTACAGCGGGGAAACACATAAAGACATAGTATTCCTCTCAATCAGATAGGTGTGTAAACAAGCTCTTCGAATGCAAGGCTGATCTCAACAAGATGCATAAAATGTTATGATAGCAAATAAAAATTAAAAAGGCTTTAAATGTACTGTAATGTTATCGTTTAATTTACTGTAAGCGGTACTTTTGACATGAGTTGAAATATCAAAAGCATTTTGTTGCAATTCAAGTAGGCAGTTTCCTTTCCATTCGTATGTCACAGCCAAAATGACTTACTAAGAACCCCGTGTTGTTTTGCAAAACATTTCAGGTTTTCCTTAAATAAATGAGTTCCATCTGGTTTGTGTATTTGTACCTGACTTTTGGCACCATGAGGCGATGCTGCACCATGAGTGTGTGGCAGATGGATGCCATCATGGTGAAAACCTCCTCGCTGGCTGAATCCCTCCAGACCAGGTTCAGCAGGGCATTTGTCTGCTGCTTAGTGTCCAGTTTGTGAACACACTCCTCTGTGATCAGCTGCAGAGAGATCCGGCTGTCATCCTGGCAGAGAAGGAAACAGATGCAGGTTGAACAAATGGACAGTGGATGGCTCAATGTAGGTAATCTCTAAATTAAGTCAGTGATGAGTATGTATTAGTTCTGTGTTGTATGTCTATAATATCCTGATAATATGTATTGATAGGGCTAATGATTAAAAACCACAAATTGGAATTTGCCAAACAAAAGCCCTTATCAGACATGCACTGAAACCCTGAACCCTGAAATTTCCCTACAGCCTCCCTAGTACAAAGTCCAAGTAATGTCTGATTGATTCCATGTGCGAATACAGCAGGTAGTTGTTCAATGATTCTCAGCGAATCTCAGTGGGTGTTGCCTTTCAATCGATTCACTCAGCGCAACACCGGAACTTACGGGAAATAGTGAACAGTCTTTCAGTTGTACCACACTTGTCTCCTTCAATAAACCAGGTTTATATACATGATGATACTTGATGTGAACTACTACAGTCAATAATATCAAAAGTCATTTATTGGAGCTAAGACAACCTGACATAGCAGGCCAAACTAATAATGAGTAGCATGGACATATGCCTTCTGTGATGCTTGCAATGTTAAAAGTAGGCCGAAACAAGTCTGTGAAGCCCAATGCGTTTGTTATGTAGGTGCAGTCAAGTGGAATCTTATGAGTAGAGGATATTGTTTCTCTGACTAACTATGACCTATATCAACCTGACATAGCAACAAAGTGATGTATTAACAATGAGGGTATTAACCCATGCATTCAAACCTGCATGGGTGGTGGATGGCTGCCAGCATCATCCTCATCTTCCGAGTCGCTGCTGGCTTCAAGCCTGGTGCTGCTCTCTGACACAGGCAGCAGGGGCAGCAGCGTCTGCAGAGCCCGCAGGTACAGCAGGAGACCCTCCTCTGATAGTGAGCCTGGCAATATATGGAATAGAATAAGGTATAAGGCACATACCCATTGTCAGTGCTGTTAAATGTTACTCGTGCAGTGCATTTAGATGGACCTTATTAACCAGATTACAGTTGGCTTTCTCGAGTTAGATGATTTCTTAACCTGGTCTCCATAATTAGAGTAGGACATTAGTGAAACCTGATTTCCACAGGTAGATTTCTCCCGGAGACTGCCAATTACCCCAGCATGTAAAAGCGTAACCAGATTTCCAACCAATTCTTTACAAGCATGTGCATTACAAAGGCTGCCGATACTCCTCAGCTAAAACAAGTGAGGATGAATGAGGGAACCATTACACAGCATCATCTAAACGTCTATGGTCACTTTTCATCAGGCATTTCTTTGTTTCTTTATTTCAGTCAACTGGCGCATTGAAATGCAGCTCTACTCTGCTGGTCTGTCTGCATGTCTCTCTCTCTCTCTCTCTCTGCAGTCAGCTCCTCCGTCTCTGACACACATACAAAACAACAGAAAAAAACCCATCAAGATGCAGTACCCTCTGTTTCTAAGCAGTTCAAATCTGTGAACCACTCTTCCAAAATAGGGTAAAGAGAAATCATATTACTCTGCTGCATTTATACATGGATGAAATGTGCAAGATCTACTACGGGTGAATGAATGAAGAAATCATTACACCAGACAGTCCCTTATTTTTAAATCAGGCCTAAAGACTGAAAATGTACTGCAGACGCCTAAATAAGTTTCTTTTTCCCTTGTATTTCTTTATTTCAGTCAGTTTGTGCTGTAAATTGGAGCTCTGGTCTGTCTGCACATCTCTCTAAGCACTTTCAGTTCTCTGACACATCACAAAAAAAAAAGAAAGAAAGAAATTAAGTAAGAACAGGTCTAGAAGCTGTCTGTTCTATCGCTGTACACTTAAAATCTGTGAACCATTCTTCCAAAATAAGCTCAAATTAGGGGAGAAATTACTCCTCTGCTGCATGTATGCGTGGATTTCCAATAATCAGGTTACTTGACTCCCATGTAAACTCCTGATTACCAGATAATCCCATGTTACCCGTGTAATCTGATTTGTGAACTGCATGTAATCGCAAAACTGCATGCTACCAATTCAAATATTTAATGATGGTTATGATATACTGTGACTTTGGATATTCAGAGGAGAGGAGAGATTTACATTTTTTTGTTTTGCGATTTGCAAATGTTTGAAAAATGTGTTTTCACTTATGGGTTAAAGAGTGAAAACTGATGGGCAACAATATCCACTTCCTGTTTCACTTACCTAAGCAGTTCTCTCCAACAGAGAGGACAAAGTAAAACAGCCAAGGTGCCTGGCTATGTGCTGCTGAAGAGGAGCCAATGGTGGCCTGGAGGGAGCTCAGGAAGGCCTCAAATGGGAATGAGAGTCGGGGGTCCGACAGAGCCGGAATAAAGAAGTGAAATATCTGCTCGGTAAATGGTGCAGAGATGAACTCCTTAGTAAAGGCTGCAAATACAAACTGCCTGAAAGACGAGAGATGAGACAAGTGAACACACTAGATAAAATGGTGAAATTACATAAAATGAGTGGCTTAAACTGATGTATGTTCATACACTAATTTCATCCTGCTCTTTCTTGTTCATGAGAGCACTGATATTGTCTCTCCACACAGACGTGCTCTGTGTGGCTCAGTTACACACATCTGGTGAGGCAAGTCAGATAATTAGCTGTTAGAGTCTGTGTGTACACAAGTTTCTCTCACTCCCGCCTTGCTTTTCTTCAAAGAAGAAAATAAGTCGTCTTGTTGTTTGTTATTAAGAATGTCTTAAAACGAGGGCAAACAGCTAGATATTCTGCACTTTGGTGAGCAAGCGAGTCTATGAGGCCTTTTATGGCTTGTTGTAAATTGGTCTCTGAAGCAATTAATGCTCCACCAGTGACTAGACGGGACAAAAACTGCTGCAGTTTGTCTGATCAGTTTCAAAGATTTGACTTTGCTCTCCTCCTGTTAGGCACTGTTTATAACAAGCATTCCAAAAACAGTATTTTAGGAGGTCTAAAGACATCAGCCACTCAAAATATAAGAAATCTGTAAACACATTTCAATGTCTACCTCAGTGGAAGGTCACAAACAAGTGAAAAGTGGAGCACGACATTAGTCAAACACTTTGAAAATGTGCTTCTGTAGCAGAATTTTGTAATCGTGAGTTCATGCTTTGAGTTCAGTATAAAACTATCATATATTGACCCAGGGAAATAGAACGGAAAAAAGAAATGAATAAGTTGTAAATAAACATTGGAACTTTGGAAATTTCTATTAAACTATAAAATGAATTAAACATTTACAGTCAACCTTTATACATTTTTAAGTATCCATTTCTTTCCCAAATCTCAAACAGTCATTCTAGTCTCTTGCTGTACCTTGCGCCTGTTGTGCAGGAGGAGTAGGTAAAGTGCAGAGGTTTGAGGATGTGCTCCAACAGTGTGCTTGCCAGAGGGATAGTAGGAGTATCGCTGTACTCCAGACTGGAAGGGAGTCTGTGATTCACAAGAATATACAACGACCTGTAGTATCCTGGATAGAAGACACAAAGAAAAATAAGATCTGAAAACAATATAAATACAGAATTCACAGTTACATAAAAATAAAAGCAGCAAAAATCTTGTCTGCAGTAATTACTGTAGAGGTGGAGACACTTTTCTCAGTGTAATACACATGGTGCACAGCAAAGCAAAGTGAAGGTAACCTGCAACACAGACTGAAAACAGTAGTCCCTTCTGCTTAGTAAGAGTGGCGCTAGCCTGCTTAATTAAGCTTGGAGGACACTGACAGCAGTTGACATAGTGCCTAAAATTTAATAAGATGCTTTGTGTTGACCAGTATGAATAACTTTAACAGTGCTGTTGAAATGACTCATACTGGGAATTGTAAATATTATGAGACATACTTGACCTGTGCACAGTAATAAGAGCAGGAACTGTCCATGTAGAGACAGAAATATTCAAACACTTGACCAGACCAACTGATATTTACAGACATTCATATCTTTATACACTCATATGTTTGACAAATAAAAAGCTACAAAAATACGGTGATTTATGTAATATGCGTTGATGCATCGCATGTAGGAAGTAAGATGGTTGTGTGTAGTGAGAACATGGCATGGCAAATAATTGTCAGATTAATTGACAACAAAATAATTGTTAGGTGCAGCCCTAAATAACATTCAAAAAACAAAAATAGTGGAGATGTGTCAGAACAAAGTCAGACATCCAACATCAAAGCTTCTTTGTCCATAAGGTGAATAATAAGTCAGTGTCTGTGAACGTACCTTTCTGTACCATATAGTGCAAAATCTGCTCGAGTAATGACGCTACATAGTTGGCATCTGGAATAACAAGAAGATAGGTTCTCTCTGAAGAAAAGATTTCCAGCATCCGCATGGGAACTGCCACATTTAAACTGTCATCCTTGCAGTTCTGCAGGATTCTAGAAGACAAACAAATGTGGAAAAGTGAAAATACCTTTCAATTAAAAGCTTGTTGTGGCTTTGTGCATTTACCAGCAAAAATGTAAATTCAGTCATCAGTTTTTTTTAAAAAGTATGTACCTGCAGCAAAAGCCTAAGATCCTCTTGATCTGAAACATACACGTCTGCTTCTGTGGGCCAACCAACAGCTTCACAAACTGACCGTTGTGTTTGACCAGATTCTGGCACAACCATGTCTTCACAAACACAAAAACAGAAATTTGTAAAGTATAGTTTTGTCCTGTAGGATCTGTGAAGCAATCAATAGACTTGCAATTGAAGAGCACCAAAGAGGTTCAGCATTCTCACCAATCTATGCGCATCCACAGTCTGCTTGTAGAAAAATATGAGTTGTCTTGATAAAAGGCAGAGACCAGGACCATCCAAGGTGTGCTGAGCTCCCGCTGACTGCGTCTGACTGACACACTCATCAAACTTTGCCCTCTGGATCGCATACTGGAAGAAAATGTTTTGAAGTCACATATTACAAAAACTCTTTTGTTTACTGTTTGGGCAAAGTTGTTGAGTTGAATAATTTTAAAGTAAAATTAAATTAGGTAGAGAAGTTGTGTACAATTTAGTACAATTTTCTTGGGCTAGAAATTTCTGTCAAACCAAGGTAGTAATCAGTCATGATGTGTGTTATGGTAAGGGTCTAGCTGTTAGCACCAAATATGGTAACTAAATCAACTTAACCTAGTTCACAAAAATTTATATTTTTACCATACAGTATGACAGTGCCTTTTTTGAAATTTTAATAGAAATACATTGCAAAACTTGATGTGGAGAAGCGCTGTCAAAGCCTCCCATGACGACAGACTCACAGAACAGCACTGGCAGTATGGGTTTGAGATAGGTTTGCCCTTCTAAGTGCTTGATTAGTAGGTTTTGTAGTATTTTTATTTATTGCATTGTAAGTAATACATTAACAGCTATGGCAAGGTAGAGGGTAGTAGATAGTATAAGAACATAGCAAAGCAGGGAGAGGGAGGGGAGGGCTGAGCAAACCACAGTGGAGTAGACTGACTTCAGATCTTAAGATAGTGCCATCTTAAATCCAGCCAACTTCAGATAATTACAACACAAATTATTTTAATAGTTTTTTAGTTGAAAGGCATTTCGATGCTTTTAATTGTGTAACTGAAACGGTGACAGGAAGCAAGGAAAAGAGATGCAACTAAGGTCCCTGACCAAACTCAAGTGAGGATGTTACATTCACTGGTTCCCATTTTAAATGCTAAACTACAGAGGTACCAGATCCTTTCATATTTTTGACAAATATCTCAAGTACACTTCACTCCTGAACAACAGCAACAAGCACAGACATTTGGACATGTGAAAGACAAGACAGTGAAGCCATAGATAAAGGAAATCTAAGTGTATATATATATAAAGGAAAATATCATAAATTTAAAACAGGCCCAAGAACAGTAACTTGTGAAAAAAAGCACTTCACAAACTTATTCACCCCTCTTGTGGCAAATGTTACCACGGAACAGACTGTATTCAAAGGCAGCAAAACTACAAAAATCTGAAGAGATTTTTTTTCCAACAGGCTTCATGTTCTGATAGCTAAGATTAAAAACCCTGTGAATGACACATGCATTTTTGATGTCAGATACACAAACCCAATGACTGAAACTGCCAGTTACATCAGCAAAGTCACAGCATCTGCATGCAGCAAAATTTATAAGCCACATTTAGGTTTCAGGTTTTCATGTGAGAGTGCTGACACACATTTTCTGACAGTCTGACAGCAACCGCCTTAGTCTAATATGCTGTGAATTCTTCTCAGAGGGTTCCCTGCCTCCCACGCAGAACCTCCCAATGCCAAAATGCCACATAAAGACTTTACAATGCTCTTTAACATATGGGGGACAATTAAAAAAATCAAAGAAAAAAAAGGATTTATAGAGAGCTTGCAGACTCACCTGTCGTTTCAGGTCCTGGTAGCCACGTATGTAGGACTGAATGATAATGGCATTCTTTAGGCGTCTTCTTTCATCCTGAGTAACAAAAAATAAATTGCAGTACTGATGATGCCAAAGCTTCAGTGACTATGACGCCAAAACAGGCAGTCTATTTTGAAAGCCAAAAATTATTTGCTTTTGAACCACACACTTTCCATTAAAACTGACAATGAAATACAACGAAACAGAGGAATAGAGCTATTTAATTATGGATATATGTCTTTTCATAATTCATCTTTCAACACAGGGACATGCAGTAACATTAGGACTTGTTGTTAATCGTAGCTTATCAAAAGAAAATACTATACAAGCTTATTCACCTCTCTTTTCCTTCTTTCTTCTTGAGTACGGTGCAGCAGAGAAGCTTTCTCTTCCTGAAATATAAGAGAATATTCAGACAAACCGCTCACACAATAACATGCTTTATGACTGTTGTAAACCTTAGATCTGATTGTCAAGAACACATGTAATGATACTGGTTTGTTGCGGATTATTCTTCCAAAATGGCACTCACCTTTTTACTTGCTCCTCCAAGTGAAACCTTGGGTCTTGTCTTGAAATCTCCCTCGAAGCTAAACATTGTTAGATTTTTCCCATGGACCGATTCAGAGATTGCCACTAACTTCTGAAAGAGAAAGGGAAAGGAAAATGAGCTCAAAGTTAATCTACTAGTAGAGTACACACTGGACTCGGTGACAAAATGAAACTAAGTAACATGATTCCAGTCATGACTTAGCTATGATATATAAACAATTAACTCAGCTACTTAATTCTTCAACCATTACCGCACATTTTTAACTGTAAAAGAAAACAATCGTGAGCTTTCATTTGGACAAGTACTGAGAGACAGGACATGAGGATAACTTCTGCTAGTCCTCGGATGACAGCTTCAGTTTGGCTGCAACAATAGTTAGCTAGTCGGTTAACCTAGCTAGCTAATGACTCAGCAGCTGTCAGTCGCTAAACTATGCTGTTAACATTATCTAACTTTAAAGGGTAACGGAGACACTAAATTAAAAAACATTTATTCATGACATACTGCAGCACTGATTAACACATGTGTAAGCAGCATGATTTTTGTTGACGTTAGCACTGCAGCTAGCTAGCACTGCAGCTAAACACTCAGACAGGCTAACTTTACGGGGGTTGTCTTTCTACTCGCATGTCCTTTTTGACATCGCTCACATTATAGAAGACTCGTCTGAGAAACATTCAGCAACAGCCTATGAATGTTTACCTTTGACTTTTGGATTAAGGTGTGAAAAAGACACAATGACACTGAAAATGCAGTTTAGGTTAATCCAAACGTCAAGTCTTCTTTTCCTCTTCTCTAGAAATCAACACAACACAGGGATCAGCCAAATTAACTGCATCCGGTTCCGGCGATTCCAGACCGCTGATTGGTCGAAATTCAAGTCAACTACGGGCGAAACCCGCCTACCTTTAGTCTTAAGAACATATCAGAGATTGGTGAGACAGGGAAGAGGAAAAGTGTGCTGTTTGAATATTTAACACAAACAGGATTAATGAAACGTATATAGGAAGAAAGGAGTGATATATTGGGTTTAGTGCGGGAGACAATAGTACAACGCTAGGATGTAAATCGCCGTTAAACCTCAGAGAAGAAGAAGAAGAAGAAGAAGAAGAACCCTC
>OMLM01004570.1:43285-67805 GCA_900302695.1 Helostoma temminkii | reverse complement strand
GAGCCAGAATTAAGCGTGAGTGACCCATAATGATGGATACTTGACACCTGTCATTTGTCCCTGTAAACTTACTCTCCTTTGATTTTGGTAAACAATAAATAGGCTATAACTAACTTCAGATTGCTTTCTTTGAACCAAAGCAAACTCAAGAGTGCAGGCACAACTTCACTCCTTGCCCCTCCCATTCTGTTTCTGCAAGGTCACTCACAAAATATACCTCCACGGTCAGTCTCGTAGCTACTATTAGCTGTTAGCTGAAGACTAATGGTTCCTTTGTACAGCTTTGTACCTAAACATAGTAGACATTACCCGAGTGAGCGACATGTGAGAATGCAAATGTTGCAGTTAGATGGTCCAGAGGTTACCGGACTCTATTCTGCAAGCTCCCCAGTACAAAGTCTGGATAATCTCCAGTGTGTTCTATTTCAGTGCAGCTAAACTTAGGTGGCTGCAGCAGGGTTCTCTGTGTCAGTTTTTTGTTACTTTGTTTATTTGTTACAAATGAAAAATGGGGCTGCTTCTCTAAGACTTGCTAGGTGCAGGCCATAGCAAAAAACAAAGTCACATTGTAACAACAGAATATATGTATGCCACACAGAAAAAATGCACTAGAACAGCTGAATCTGGTCCTATTTACACTTAACGTCTCAAAGATTTTGTAAAATATTAGTTATTGCAACGTTAAGATCCAGGAGGAGTACCTGGAAGCGGCGGTCA
Source organism: Helostoma temminkii (assembly GCA_900302695.1). Classification (NCBI taxonomy): domain Eukaryota; kingdom Metazoa; phylum Chordata; class Actinopteri; order Anabantiformes; family Helostomatidae; genus Helostoma; species Helostoma temminkii. Next base: position 67,088 of record OMLM01004570.1, on the reverse strand, counting down.
TGGGAGCAAAATTTCTCTCCCAGTACAGCGTAAAAGGCATTGAATGTTTTCTCCTGCAGACAGCAGTCCATCAGAACATGAACAATCTCTCTCTCCTGCTTGTCCTTCAGGCCCATCCTTCAGACAGAGGAAATAAAATGGGTTTGAAACACCGACCCTTTCACTGGGTCACTTGGAGATGAGAAATGCAGAATCTAATTTACTTGGTATATAGACAAAGGTATGCAGTAAGCCATTACATACCTCAGCAGTTTCTCAAATGCATCCAGGTAATCTTCACTGGTCATAATAACACAGAAGATGTTTCTTCGGACTTCAGTGTTCATCCTCTGTTTCCTAGCCATCTCTAACACTTTGGTACTAAACTGAAACAGATCAAACAATGTGACTGACTAAGAAATGATTACCTGAAAATTATTGGTATAGCCAAACACACCCATCAACCTGAATTACGCTCTAGACCTGGTAATCATCTTAAATGTTTTTACTTCAAATGGTTTTAAAAAGTAGAAATCATCTAATGTCACAGATTAGAAGTCAAAAATTGAATTAAAAGTCAATGCTAAAAATACAACATAGCAAAACTGGACATGATCAAATTGCTATCTGCTTTCCTACCTTGTCATGGTTAAACCTTTTACATCTAAAGTTTCCTAGAAGCCATGCAGACCTGTACTGGTGTGCCTATTGTACACCTATACACTACTGTAATTCTGCTATCCTCTGTGGTTACAGTACTCTACCTGTCCTTCAGCAGTACTCTGCTTTGTAGTTGCGGCCCCTTGTTCGCTGATCATGGGTGCTCCACTCCATGAGGAGCCAACAATCCACCAGCGCCCCACTTGTTCTGCAGCCAGGAGATTGTCCAGACAGACCCTTAGTTTCATGTCACTGCCCCCTGCACTGCGGTGGATCTGAGCAACATATTAGAATAAATCACTCAAAACAAACTTTTAACTAATTGTACAGCTGCAATCCAAAGTTGACAGTTACACAGATGGTGATGCTGAAAGCACATGGAACAGGGAGTCTGCAAAGATGGTAATATGGGGCCACCTGGTGGTATAACTGGAAAATACCATAAAAATGAAGGATCTTGGAAGATTACGATAATCACAGGCAGCTTGAGTAACAATATTAGCTTGGATAACCTAAACAATCCAAATGTATTTTCACTGGAAATAAGACTTAAACCAATCACTCACCAGAGTCCTCTGCAACTTCCTTAGTTTCTCCACAGGCTCTGGATTGTATCCTGGAATCTTCCGCATATCATTATTCTTCAGAGCCAGCATAGTCTCCAACATAAAGCGCACCTGAGGACAGTTTTACACAAGCAGAAAATTAAAATTAACACATTCTAGCACAAGACAGATAATTAAAGTAAAAACTGCCAGCTTAATAGAGCACTGCTGTTTTTCCTACCCTGGTCTGATCCTGAAACTTCGACCCCAAGTCACTGGCCTTGCGTTGGGCTTCAGAGATGAGCTCCTTCAAAGCCAGAGCATCGTCCTTCCTCAGAGCAAAGCCGACATTTCTTAACACAAATAAAACTAATTCAATGTCCCTCTCTGTAAACGTCTCCACTAGAAGTTTCAGAATGTCGAAGATGAGGACAGAATGCACGACTTGGAAGTTATAGAGGTGAGCAACTATGGCGACCAGGTTGTCGCACTCTTTGCCTCCACTTGGGTTCTTATACAACTCGTCAAACTTTCGCACAACTGTTTCTAGAAAATGGGCTCCAACCTGGAAAAAAAAAACACAACCAAACATTTCAGACTTATTTCAGGTTTCTGTTTGATAAAGGTTACTGCATCAACACCAGATACACTGCACTGTGTTGTACTGTACAGTGTCAAATAAAAAAATTAATCTAGCAGTGTTACTGTAACCTAAACCCTGACAGTAAATTCTTTAAATAGAATTTAAAAATAGAAATGCTCTGTGCTAGAAAAACCTACTCAAATAAGATAATGTCATCTTCTCACGTCTCTTATCTTGGATTATATAAACCAACTGTTCACAGTGTGCTCATTTTCCAAGATGGTGATAACAATTGTATATCATTCATTTATAACTCACAAAGAAAAAGGTAAAATAAAACCAGGACTGTATTTAGCATGTGATTGTATGTAAGTGTGTGTGTCTTCACCTCTAATCCAACAGCATGATGGAGGATGCTGACAAGCAAAATATGCTCCATCAGTAGTCTGTCAGGCATCAATGTCGGGGTGACACAGGCTGCTAGCAGAACCTCTGTTAAGGTATCATTCATGTCCTTCCTGCTGCAGCTCATGTATAGCTCCTCCAGCTGACTACTAATAGATGCCATGTTGGGCTCACTCAGCCTGTAAAAGTAGATAAATTATGGGTGAACACTCAGTAATATTATTGATTATGTTAATTCTAACAAAACAAATTTGGGATGCGTGATATCTTTTTTGATGTATGTATCTATTAAAGTTTGAAGTGAACATTAATTTCTGTCTCTATGACAGGATCCGTCTTGTCAGTTTCTGCCTTCTGGTTAATTGCAGGACAGTCTCTTCAAAATCCTCAAATCAAGTCAATTAATGAAAAAATATCATCAACTAACAATTTTGATAATTAATTAGGTAAAAAATATTATTTGTTAGGAGCTCCTCAACTGTGAGAGTGTGACTCTTTCTTTCTTTTATGTGATTGTAATTAAATAAATAAATGCACCTGGCTGACAAATCCAGTAATTTTCCTTCTGGGAAATTGTGATGGGCTTTTTAATGACTTCTGAAACAGTATCGACTAAAATATAGACTGAAAATTATCTTTTGTTGTAGCCCTACAACTACATAGTCATAGTAGATTTTATATGACCAAAGGATCATCTTTTTATGTGTAAAATACATGGCCCAAAGTGAATAAAACTGTTACCTGTTCACAAGGCCTTTCACGTTCCTCTTTAGTTTTTCAAGCTCAGCTTTGCGTTTACTGTCCGACACACGCAAGTGAGGCGGCACATATTTACCGGTTGTAGAGGAGACCTAGAAATTGGAGATGTAATTAGATCTACTATACAACATAAAGATTTTAAAGCTATGACAGTAATTAAATATTTAAAGTTTGTGAACTCACAGATTCTGACTTAGAGTCTGATGTGTTTGTATGAAGAGCGTCAGCTTCTTCTTCTGTTTCCCCTTCGTTCTCATTGTCTCCAGCATCACTATCATCCACCTCATCCTCCATATCCTCTTCTGCTTCCTCCTCATCAACCATGTCATCATCGCCGTCGTCATCATCATCATCGTCATCGTCATCATCATTATCATCATCATCAAGTGAGCCCATGTCTTCATCTCCCTCCTCACTTGCCATATCATCTCCCACTTCTTCGTCTTCACCTGACAGCTGAGAGTCATCCTCATCAAGCTTTTCAAAGTTTTCTTTTGCCACTTCCATGTCATCGTCATCATCATACATCCCCGGAGCTGATGACCCAGAGTCAAGCACTCCAAGAATGTAATCAAGCCCATCAGCCACAAAAGACTGTGGGAGGCTTTTTTTGTTTTTCCTCTTGTTTAATCCCAGGCACCGCTCTAGCTTTTTTATTTCTCTGTCCTCTTGTTCATTTGCTTCCATAAGCGCCATTTTTCTTGATTCCTGAAGCTTATTAATTTTTTTGCCTTTTTTGGAAGACGGTGTTTTAGAGTTTTTGGATATTTCTGTAGAAGCACTAGTGGATTTAGTTGACTTTGTTTTTGACATTTCCTGTTTTACTTTCTCGACATTCTTCTTCTTCTGTTTATCAGCTGTTAGCCCCGAGTTTTCACCACCATCCACGCACAAATCTGGGGTCTTTTTACCTTCATAATGGCTTTTCATTTTGGCCTTTTTCAGTTTTCGCTTTTCTTTACGTAGCTCCTTTCTGCTTTTCTTTTTAACAAATCTCAACCCGTGCTCCTTATCTGCTTCTTCTGTGCCACTTTCTGTGCTTTTAACAAACTTATCTACCGCCGACATGTACTTCTCTAAGACTGCATTTCTTTTCTTCTTTTTGCTGTTCTGCTTCCACTTTCCCTTCATATCTACAAAATAAGACCTTTAACTATAAGCTGAATAACGTGGGCTAGCGTTAGCCTTAACTTCAACTGGCTCCCTTTCTTTCAAAACGCACGACAAGCTAACGTTATTAAACTGCAGAAGGTCTGAAACAAGCAGGAGAAACAAGGTACGCGATTAAACCTCTTGTTTTCTATTTTAGACACATAGATACCTTAGACTGCACATGTACCTCCATGAGGACAACATTGTTGACGTGACCCACAAACATGTGACCATTTACATCCGGGAAAGACCGAGGAGCTGACGCCTAATGATGACGTAGGTTGTTTTGGGGCGTTTTTTTTTCCTTTGCTTTTTTTTTGGCAGGCAGAGGGTTTCCTTCGATGTAAACTGTCTTGTAACGAGTCTGGGCTGTTTTTAGATAGGTGGGGAGGACGCCTGAGTTGTTGTTGTTGCCAGTCGTACGAGCTAGCATGTAGCGAGTCTGTATCTTTTACTGTATTTGCAATATGAAGAATGGAAGAAGACGATGTTACTATCAGAGAGCAGAATTTTCACAGCCAAGTCCGGGAGTACATCGTAAGTGAGCGGCTAGTCGAGGCTAACTGCTAACAACGTCCTCTGCTGCACTGCATCGTTATGGTAGCTGATAGCTAGCTTTAGCATCAACTGTCAAGTGTAACCCGCCACAATCTATTGAGCTTAATTCTTAATTATATGGTGCACCAGAAATGTAATATTTAACTGACAGTTTCTCTATTGGGCAAATGTTTTTGTTAATGTAAAACGTGGGTGTGCTAATTAAAGTTAGCTCACATTAACGTCAGCTAACTAAATACCACTGACTAGCTTAGTTGGTTGCAGTAGTAATTAACTGCAGAATATTGCGTTTATTACAAAAAATCTGCGTCAACTTTTCCCATCCTCAATATCCTAGTGTTGTATCTTTTTACGCATAGTCTAATCATAATCCGGTTAACGATATTATTATTCACTTATTTCACATATTTCTCACGCAAAGTTTGGTGCATATCTAAATTAAGACCATATAGTCTTAATAAATAACAACAGCCTTCTGTGAAGCAGAATAACCAGAAGTCACAGATCTCTGCAGAGTTATGTTCAGGTACAGAAGTATGAGAATTATAAACACTTAACTCAGGTTTAATCGAATGTGATTAAGGTGAACCTGACATCAATTTTATGGTTTAACCTCTCTGTATTATGATTTAAAAGATGCTCATCGTAGTAACATATGCATTACTTCTGATTTATTCATCTAATTGGATAAAATTTGATATTTTATTAGTTACGAATGAGGCAAGAGACAAACATGCAATGTAATGTTATACACACACTCAACATATGTCTGGTCCATTGTTTGGACCATGTTGTTTGTGTCATGTGTATGACACAGTAACTACTGTTGGTTGTTGCTTCTTTGAATATTGCTGTTGGGATTCTCCTCTATGCCATAAAATGCAGTTTCAGGAAAAAAAAAAAAAATAAAAAAGTTCAAGAGAAGGAACTGAGTCTGGAGTCAGGCATCCTGTTTTCTTCTGACAGAAATGATATATAGAAACTATCAGATGTCTCAAGAGCAGAGTCAACATCTCACCTTTAGCTTCCATTTTGTCCAGAGCTTCTTACTACACCTGACTTTCTGTAATCTAACTCATCAACATGCTTCACTTAAAATCTCACCCGCCAGTGGGGTGATATGTATTGTTTTATTTGCCTAATTTGCAGTCAAGGTTACTCTGGATCAAGTTTAACGTTAGTAAACATGACTCAGTGACTAAATAGGAAACAATTTCTTCCACAATCTCTTCTACTGTATGTAAAACAAAGCTTGATGTCACTTCTATTTTTACACAAAACATAGAGAATCACGATACTGTAAATAATTGGGTTAAGGCAGGGAAACATATGCTTTGGCCAGTAATTTTATTTTTCCTTACCATTTCCAAACAAAGCTCTAACATTAATGTTTTAGGCTTCAATGTGTTTTTGTAAGCAGAGATGTACTTTATTTTGTGCACATGCAGAAAAAATTCCCCTAATCTCTATATTGAGTTTATATGTCATAAAGATGTAAAATACTGTCACCAAGTTGGTTGAGGTTGCTTGTACTCTGCTCACATGAATCCTGATTTGTTATTCCCTTTTTCTTTTTCATTACTTAGGGGACGACTATGAATTTTTGGCGGAATTATAGTAATATCTGGTCTAGCAGCAGTGGGGTTGACTGGTCTGCCTGTTATCTTTCAGACTGTATGTGTCAACATACAACTTGTGCCAACTTATCAGCTCTATGCACCTGATTCTGTGTTGTACTGGTTTTGCGCCTTTGTCGACATTGTTTTGGTTGAGCCACTGTCATCAGAGAGTTTGTAGCTTGTAAATATATCAGCTGTCTTTCATTTGGAAGGGGTCATACCTGTTAAGAAAAACAGTTTTTGCTCCAGCTGTCATATAATACTGTTTACTCCCACATTTGATTGAGGAGATTTGGTGCTTCTTTTTATATTAGTCTGTCTCAAATGTGCACATCGTGCCTGGTGCCTGTTTGAGTCATCTCATAATGTCAGCTCAGCCCTGATGAGTTGTGCAATGTTGACAGGGTGCAAAGTGCTGAAGTGGGTGCTTCTATCATTAGTTATACGCTAGTCACTGTCACATTAGAAGGGGGAATGTGGAATGTGATCTTTCTGTAAGACCATCCAGCTTGTTCTGATGCAGGGGTTACCTAATATTATTTTTATATATATGGACCACTTTGTGCCTGTCATTGGCTGAATTGGTGTCAACAGACACAGGAAAGCAATGATGCACATTATGCTCTCTTTTCTTATATAATTTCCTGTGTAGACTTTCAGCATTATTTTAAGAGTTTTAACAAATGCCATTTACCATTAGGGGATTACAGCTAAATGAAGTAGTTTTTTAAGAGCTCAATAGTATTTGGGCAATTGACTGACAAGAACTAAACTGACCAGGTGCATTCAATTGCATCATTACTTCAAGACAAATCAAGTAGATAAAAGGCGTGGAGTTTATATCAGGTATTAAGTTGGCGTTTGGTAGCTGTTTGACTGGAGCTACCAATATGAAATTCAAGGAGATCTCATTGCAAGTGAAGGCGGCCATCAACAAATCTGTAAGAGAGACTGCAAAAACATTTGGCGTGGCCAAATTAACCGTTTGGTACTATCTTTGGTATCTATAAAAAGACAATAAGCATTGGTGAGCTCAACAAAAGTAAAAGACCTGGAAGTGGATGATCACAGAATAATTTCCTTGGTGAAGAAAAACCCCTTTATAACATCAATAGAAATCAAGAATACTCTGGAGAAGGTAGACGTATCATTGTCAGAGTCTACAATCAAAGATTTAAAGGAACAGCTCATGATCCAAAGCAAGATTGGACAGGCGTATTGGACATACTCTCTGCCTGCATTCAGCCAAAGGCTACAAAACACAGCACAGTGTAGATGGATGCTGACCTTAAACATACTATGAAAAATTTTACTTTTCCTTACCATTTTCAAACAAAGCTCTAACAACATTTTCAGGCTTTAATGTGTTTTTGTAAGAAGAGATGTGCTGGATTGAAAAAAAATGTAGAATTTATAAGTAGAGAGAATAGAAATAGAGCATAGTTTTCAGTTGTTGCACGAAGAAATAAACAAGCAGCAAATGAAGGGGGCTGCAGTGAAGGCCTGGCAAGGCATCTCCAAGGCCATTTGGTGATGTCCTTGGGCTCCATACTTCAGGCTGAAAAATATTTTTATCCAAATATTAAGAATTATGGTTATATTTACAATTATGTCACTTTGCCCAAATACTATTGAGCCTGTTGCAAGTACTCTGTTTAATTGGCTGAAATTCCTAAACGGCAAATGCCATATTTTTTTTTCTTAAAATAAGGCATAAAAAAGTCTACACTTCGATCAAATCTTAATTGTTTTATTTGAAATCTATTGTGCTGGTGTATAAAGGCAAAATCATAAAAACTTTTAAAAATTTTACACACAAATGCTATAAATGATCTTTCATATCAGACTGGTGGATGTGTATTGGTCATTAATAAACAGTTTACCACAATTACATAAAGTCTGCTCTGCACATATCTCACAGTACAACTGATCTTGGGCTTCACAGCGTCATGGTCTAGTACACTTCACACACATGTAAAAAAAAAAATTATAGGGCCTATAAATTGCTCACTAATGGACAGACAGTCCCATATTCTGTAGTAAGTGGAAGTGAAGACTGTAGGCTTGAAATCTGCAGGCTGTATGGCTGACAGCAGCTTGCTAAAGTGCTGATTTGTTTGCAATTACACTGTAAAGCTAAACTAACTAAGACTTTTATATTGCCCTTTCAGATTTGCTTCCTCCTGTTTGCAGTGCTGTACATTGTGTCCTACTGCATCATAACTCGATACAAGAGGAAGAGTGGTAAGTGTTTGTATAGAAGATGATCTCTCAGTCTTTAAACAGAAGTCTGCATGTGCCTTGTTGAGTCACATCTTAAAGCACCTGTACCACTCACGCAGCAGAAATCAGTGGTGGACCCATTTTCGTAATGGGAACATTGTAGAAGTTTAGTAACACCTCTCTGTTTAGGCTGTGTTTGCACCCAAACAGAGCCCTTCATTGTGTGCAAACTGAAAGGAAGTCACACCAAGAAGGTTTTAGGTGTATGCTGACTGACCACCACTGCGCCTGTACAGAAATCTCTCTGAGATCTGTATAAACAGGAATACAATTTGCCACATTGTAAAAATTATGCTAATAGTGACATAACATTTCCTGCAGAGTGATGATCACAAATACTCAAGGGGATTGAGACTTTTATCGAGACCTTTATGAAAAGAATATGTTCTTTTTTCCATAGAGCTTTTAGGACAACAGACATTATGAACTGCATCCCATTTTCCCAGGACAAATATAGTATGTCCAGGTCACCCAGGCTTCCCATGTCTCATTTTGAAAGTAGACCACTTTACACCACAAATTCCTGCTGGAGTTTTGTACAGTAGAAATCTAGGCTGCTCTTGTCCTTACCCTTTCAGTAGTTGGTTTGGAAGCCTCATCTCTTCACCTACAGAACAAAGGAATTGTGAAATACTAGGTGGCATTACATTCACAACTTAATACAGTTTATTTGACAATACCATTTAATGTTTTAAATAATATGATGGTTTTTATATGCAGTTTATTTGCATCATTCTTTGTAATTTTTTTAATGAAATGACTTTAGGGACTTTATCACCTAAACTAACTCAATCATATCGTATCAGAACAGAGATGCATAAGGAAAACACCTAATTTTCCTTACAGTAGTTTTTTCTTCTGCAGTTGTTACAAAAAAGCATGTTGGTATTGGCTGTTATGTGTGGGGAAAATCGTACATATTTGACATATTTAAAGGTTGTTGTGCTTTTCTAATTTTTCTCCTAAGTAGAGATGTATGTATTACATGTGGACCTTATACTGCTCATTAACTTTGTCATCGTCTCTCCTTATTACTGAAGTAGTTTGGTTTCTTTTATAGATGACCATGAAGATGAAGATGCTGTTGTCAACAGAATATCGTGAGTGAAACTAATTTGATGATCTGACAATTTGTTGTTTTTGTAAAATAATGTAATTTACAAATTTGCCAAGCACTGTTGAGAGCAGGAGGGTTTCAGATTTGCTCTTTTACTTGAGTGAAAAATAATAGGAACAAGTTTTTACTAGAAATGTAGTAAAGTAAGAAAAACGATTTTCAAGTAAAAAATGACCAATTATTTTACCAATTGTTCAATTAAAATAATGTTTTAGCAAAAATTGATCATTACATTGTCCAGTTCTAGTAGTGCCATTTTCATACTTCTTATAGAGCAAAAGGTTGATTAATTAATCAAGAATACAACCAGCAGACTGTCATTTGCAGCCTTATTACTAATAACTAATTTGTTTTAATAACTAATTACAGAAATTGGCTATACATTGCACTAACTCACTAATTACCTGATTCTCTAAACTCTCATTGTCACTTAAGATAGAACTATTGTGGGAAATATCACATATCTCTAACATATCTGCTTGTTGTAGCCACATGCTGCCTTTTTGAGTCCATCTGAGGAAAGTATTAGCCAACCAAAACAGTGGAAATATTTCAGATTAATGAGGTTATTTAGTAATATTCTGCCATCCCACTAAGGACCACCAAGCAGATAATCACTCTTCTGGGTCCAATCTGGAGGCCTGCTGTCTCTGTATCTAAACAAATTGCAGGCTATAGAAATACTTAGAAGTCTTCAACTACTGCAGACCTATTGTAGGACAAGGGGCAGGAGTGGGTATTTTATAATAACGTAATCTAGAAGTAATCTTCCAGAAACCATGTATTGCTTGTAAAATATCACATTTCAAAATGAGAAATTGTGTTTATTACCTTGTTGTGATTTTGTTTCGATTTTTGTGGTATTTTTTATCTTGACTAGGCCTAACCCCATGTGTATTTGTGTGTATTTTTGTCTCTTTGTGTGTGTCTTTGATTCCATTTGCAGATTGTACTTGTGCACCTTCACCCTGGCAGTGTCGGGTGGTGCCGTGTTCCTACTGCCTTTCTCAATCATTAGTAATGAGATCCTCCTCTCATTCCCCAAAAACTATTACATTCAGTGGCTCAATGGCTCCCTCATTCATGGTCAGTAGATCACACAGGTCATATGTTTATTTTATTTTTCTTTCCCACTCCTGCTCCTTTGTCTTTTTACTTAAGAAATATTTCGAATCAAAATGAACTTTTTTACATTAATATCAGAATTATAAGATGTGTTTCATATTTGCCTGTCTCAATAGAAATATATCAGCTAATTTTTCTCCAATTTTTTGTGACACATTTTTGGAAAACTTTTCTCAATTTGTACAATGAAACTATGTTAATATAGGGTTAGGATTAGATTTTTTGTCTTTAAATAAGTACAAAAACAAAATTCGAGTCATAATAGTAATAATCAGAAAAATATTAGTAGTGTATCTGGTTCAGATTGTGCTATAACACAACTTAAACAAGTGTTGCATTGTTTAAGTATTAAGCTTTTGGATTTATGCAACTAACTTTTCTAATTAACTTTACTGCTACTAAAAATAGATGCTAAGTTAAAACAATATATTTACTGTTGTATAATTCAAGCTCACATTTTATTTCTTGGTTGAATTCAACATTGTGTCTGTTGTAATATTGGTCTTTAATTTATTTTTGTCAGTGCTGCCTTTATTACTTAGATACATGAAAAATTATATTATAGTGTTATAATATTATAGCACAAATTGAAGAAATAAATGAAGAACATAAATGTTGACACACTGTTAAACCACTATAATTGTTCATATTTTTAGTTCAGGTTTTTTCATATGTTTATAAATGTGTAACCACCACTGGGAGCTACTGATAGATTATGATGATTATTTAAAATCAAACAATGTAATAATTATTTTGTAGTATTTATAATATAGTGTTTTTAAAGTATTTATTTTGTATTTTGTGTTTTGTTCAATGTACTACGATATAACAGATCACACTTATTTTTATGTCACTTGTTATGGTGGTTGGTGCATCATCCACCAGGGGGCATTAGAGTCCAGGAGTTAGACACTGGTAGGAAGACAGTTGGTATATAAATCCCCAAATTAATAGCTCACCTCACAGCTACTCTGTAACAGGAGTAACCCCTTGTTATTATTTTTTATTTTAATTTTGCTTGAAAACACACATGCAAATGTGACCAGTAGCACATCTTTAAAATAAAAGACCTTTTCAAAAATCATGGAACATGTTGGATGACCTTCTCAAATTTGTGGCCATGTACATGTATGGATTGCTAGGGTGTAAACACTCAAAGTTGAAATTATATCAAATTAAAAATCTAACTATTAATTTACTATGTTTTGTTTCTGCAGGTCTGTGGAACCTTGTGTCACTGTTCTCCAACCTTTGTCTTTTCGTCCTGATGCCCTTTGCTTATTTCTTCTTGGAGTCTGAGGGCTTTGCAGGATCAAAAAAGGTAGATTATTAAAATGTTTTTTGTAGATTTCAATACATGTTCTTTCAAATTTTGCTTGTTTCTTTGTTTGTTAAGCATAATTCCCAACTACCAGCAAAAATTGCATTAATAAAAATTTTATAAAATATAATTCTTTCTGGGACAAACTTAAAAGAAAATCAGAGAATAATTATTAAAAGTTGGGTAGATCACTTTTGTATGATTTATCTGTCAGTGACTGCTGTTTAAAGCTAAACATTGTCACACACAACTAATGTAGTATATACAAGCCATTTACCAGAATACAGAAGTTAACTTTTACATATTCAGCACAAAGCAATAGAACAAATACACATGCACATGTATACATGCAGGTACCTATATGTATGTGTTGTACATAAATCTGTTAACATTGACATGTAGTTTTGCATTTTTACATAGAGTAAGTGTAGACTTGACCAACGTGACTTCACCAATACAGCTTATACAGATACTAAAGTAGATTTAGTAACAGAGTCAGATTTTAAACTGGATAATTTTCAGTGTTTAAAAACTAAGGCCTAAAGATGAAGTGAAAAATGTGGAGCCCTGTTTATTCATTTTTGCTATCCATACAAAAGTTTCTTTACAACAGCCAAAGCAGCAGGTGCCTAGTCCTTGCCCTCTCTCTGACTCATGCCACTGACCGTAACTGCCACCGCAGAAACCTCATTAACCATGAAAGTCTGAATCTGGTCTTCGCCCAGCGCCACATCCTGACAAACCCTTCCAATAAGGCCATAGGCTGCAAACGCTTCAACACCGCAGCATCGGCCCCACTGATTTAAAGCCTGATTCCTTGTCACCCCCTTCCCAGCCCCCTAAAATAAAACTTCAAAAGGACAGGCTAATAATCGAGTTGTAAGGCTCAGCGAACTTCCTTGTTTAATTGATTACCCCCCAAAAAAGAGGCTGGGGGCTCGTGTTCCAAAAGTCCATAAAGTCGCAGCAACATGACAGCACAATAGAGCCTCGCAAAATGGAGGGGGAAAGATTTTCTTTTAATACACTTCTATCCTGTGTCACAGTTTGAAACCTCTCTGGTTTATGTCCCTCCTGGCAAAAGCACATAAAAATTAGTCTGTACTGTAGTGTATAGCCAGTTCTTTTCTTTCTCAGCCCACTAATTTGTTTCGGTTGGATTTCTTTAGCAGAGGGCAGGCCCTGATGTGTAGGAAGCAGTATGACAGCCTCTTTCACGTTTCTTCTTTTTGTTCTTTTTCACTTCGGCAAGACTGTTGCTTGCTACTGATCTTCCATAAATTTGCTTAAAGGAAGCACTGTTCAGTGTTGAGCGCACGTCCAGGTATATATTGCATGTGCTAAGGAAGGGGTGGAGGTGACATTCCTGTTGAACCTAAAAAACAGTAACAATTGCCGTGCAGAGTCAATTATGTGGCCAACAGCAACAGGAATATAAAACACAGATCTGAGTTTTTATAATGTGATATCCCTTCCCCAATAACAGCATTAGAGCACAATGTCATAAGATTTTATGTGGTATTTTAACCTCCTGGGCTAATGTTATGGCACTGCAAGGTCCTTTTGACTGCGGAAATGAAGTGAATGATGAATTTCACTACTAACATTGTAAGTCAGCCTTTTCATGTGGCTGTGTTTACTTTTGACGATGTACTAAAAGATGCCACCAGAATAAAGATGGAAATGTGGATGTTTTTTTAATGTTAACTGTTCAGCTCTTCAGAACCTCAGTCACCTGAGTGATTAATAGTTTAACAAATTGTCCAAATTGTGGATGAATCGGAGTGACTTAGGTTCTTGATGTCAGATGTTATGATCCAGCTTTATTTGCTGCTGTAAAACGGCTCCCACTTTACTGCTGTGTTCTCAAATCTTTGCAAAAAAGCTGCATCACCGAGGTCACTAAACGCCCTTGTGTTGTTAAGGCTTTTAGGTTTTGATCATGTGTATTTGTGCCTTTGTGTCTTACATGAATAGCAGCATGTAAATTAAGTACTTTGAGTTTGGTTTTGAGTGCACTGGCATGGAAAAAATATGTCTGCTTTTGATGCTTTACATTTCCCCAGTATAGCATTTCTGGCACTTATCTGCTATGTTGTCTCCACATCACCAGTAGATGGCATTACAATAATGAGAGACATCTGTGTCATCCTTGTTGAGCTGATTAGTGTGTTCTGAGACAGACTGTGAAGACATCAGCACAGGCCTTTGTTCAGACTTCTATTTATATCAAGACACTTAACTCACCTAATAATTATCCATGACAATTACATCTTGAAGCTATATTTACTCCAAAACAATTAGATCAAGGTAAAAAAAAAAAAGGAAAGTCTTGACTGACAACTTCCCAGTCTATTTCTAGTGTAGTCTAATTTTATTTTCTTAGCACTAAAGCTCAAATGTGTATTCATTGCCACAGCCTGAGGTACTAAAAAATATTATCAATTTAGTTGGATGAAAAGTGTGCAAATTTTAAATAACTTTTAATAAGGTTTTACTTAGACGTAGGTTTTTGTATGAAGACACCACATAAATTGTAGAACGAATACTTTGCAGTGAATGGTGTTTCAGCCTTACCCACAGTATTGAAATGTGTTTGATCCTAAAACGAGTCTGACCCCCTGACTGACCGAGCAAAGGGCCAACAGGTTTCATCTGGTAGTTAAAGAAACTCCTCATCAATCTCATCCTAAGCCCTAACTCGCTGATGATGAGAAGTGTGTTTATTGTGGAGGGGAGGGGACAACTCGCTGAGCAAACCCGTGTGGTGTTACTAAGATACTTGTCTTTGTTGGAGCTCCACAATGGGGGCCTGGATATTTATTTCAAATCTCCTGCACATGCAGACATTTTTCCCAGGCCTTCTTTTGGGCAGGGCCAGCCATAGAATATAAAGCGGTATTTACATACCTTCCTTTAAGGTCACAGTGTCTCCCTAAAGCTGCCTGTTACAATGTTTGTTACCATGGCAACATATTAGTTTGAGCTGGGAATTTCAAAAAGAACAAATGAGTTGCTCAGGATTTTTCCCCTCCTCTCATGACTAAGTTTTTCTAAACTAAGTGATAAGTTGTAAAACTTAAATGATTCTGTCCCATTTTTTAGAAAATTTAAGAGAATTGTTGTGAGAACCAAAGTATTCCAACACTTTAAGAGGAGAAGAGTGCTGTGTTGAAAGACTACTAGATATTTGGTGTGTGTATGTGGCAATACCCAGAATAGAGCCATTAAGTCATTTAGATCACCATCGCTGTAGGATGGCAAATAAAACTTACTTAAAATCAGTCACGGAAACAGAAGTTTAATTTACAGTGTTTTCCTTTTTTTTTAACTATACGATGTGATAATAATAATTTTCTGTGTGTCACTGGGGGCATTAGTTAAAACTTATTAAGAGTCTTTAGAAGTTCATTGTGCAGCTTTACAGGGGAGCGTCCCTCTCCTCTGCTTTCTGTCTCTCACACAGTCATTGCACTGTGACTGGTTGAAGGATACACTAAGAAGGTCCTGGGCATCTGCATGTCTTTAGCAAAGAGGGCAGCCCTTTAACTGGGGAGTAAAAATGACCCTGCCCCCCACCTCACTAATTACACTCTTGGCCCTTGTTCCACACGCCCCTGACAGTCAGCAGAAGGATGGTCCGTGAGATGATCTGTGCCACCACCTGCTGACCTGCTGAGGATTCATTGCGGAAACTAGGAAGCTCCTACACCACCTAACTGTCTTCCTCTGTCTGATTTCTTACTTTCTGTTCCTCCTAATGTTCAACACAGCCCTTTACTTTTCCAAGTGTTATCCCTCAGTCCCTCTCACACAAGTGAAATGTGCTGCATTTACTAGTTGAAACACTACTTCCAGTGGCAGATTGTGTTTTTCTGCGGCACAAGTTAGGAAACAAGCTTGTGAACTGTTTCCAGGCCCTCTGCGGCTTTGTGTAATTGCATGGATTTGGAGGTTGATTTACTTGGCTGCTCATGTGTACGTCTGTTTGTGTATACATGAAATCATGCATGTTTGTTTGGCACTGCATATGGAGCAGTTACTTTCCTTTGTGACCACTACTTGCATTTCTTGGAAGTCTCTCCAGTCTTGTACAAGCATAGCTGCAGTTAAACAGCCCCTCACTCGATGTCGATGTTAGGATCAGGGGATGCTGAATATTTCAGAGCTGCTATATTTAGAGGTAGTTACACATTTAGAATGGCAAGAATAGAAACTTTCATCGGGTGCTCTGGATGCCAAAGCACAGGTCTTTTTCTCTTTTTTTCCTCCCTTCTTTCATCAGTTACAGTCTTATCTTTGATCAATGACAGTGGCTTAGCTGAATTTTCCTATTTTTATACCTTTCTTTTTTACAGCACACATTTGCCCTTTTTACGTTCCCTACAAACAGCTCAATTTTACCTCGGTACAGCAGGTAAGGACTGCAAGAACTTTCAGCAGTGTCATGCATGCGAGTGGATCAATGAAACCATTTGGGCCTCTCAGTTCAGTGTCCTCTTTCTCTTGTATAACCAAATCATGTCTGACACTGTGGATTGTTCTTCCAGTGAAGCAGCAACCAGGGATGATAGTAAGGGAGGTGACAAGCATTGCCTTTGCCCTAAATGATCTGAATGGGTAATGATTTGAGTCTTATAAATGATTGAGAGACCTATCTAAAAGGAATACACTTTCGGCATGGCATGGGCAGCTTGTTAAGGTGGACTGGTGCGCTTGAGTGGACGCACGTCCCGCCTGCAGGCTTCTACTTGTCCTGATGCATCCTTAAGAGAGCGCGTGTGGGACGTGGCTGGAGTCCCTGAAAGCATTCCTCTCTCACCTCTCTTGCCTCCAGGGAATGAGATGCGCTCAGATGCTGACTCTTCTCCTTTACCAATCTCTTTCTGTTGTTCTCTCTCTTTCTTTATTTCTCTCTATCCTCTCCATCACTCTCCCATCTCGTCATTTCTCCCTCTTTATTTTGCGGCACTTAGTGTTTTCCCCACTGCTGGACTGTGAGAGGGTTGATTTCAGCATTCATTTAGTCTACAGGCAGTCATCAAAATTCATGTCAATGTCAGATTTGTGCCTGTATTTTTTTCTGTATATTGATTCTGATTATTGTTAACATAACATTAAGGGTGATGTTTCCTATAGATATGCTATTAATATAATGCATTGATTTATGCTATATTTTATTCATACTGTATTAGATATTTAGTTGTATTTCATATTGAGTACATTTTCTGTAGTTCTCATTTACTCTGTAAGGCCTGCCAACATTAGTTATGGCTGCAGTGTCCACGTTGTCCACACTGGGGCACTCCAGACCCTGCCCACTTTCCTCTGTGTTGTGCTAGAAAATTCTACACTCACTGAGGCGTTTTCAGAAAATCACCATAAGAGGAGGCGAGAGACATAACAAGTGACTGGTTTTAGTGAAAGGATGTTGCAAAAGGATTTTCAACCCTTGACAATGAATGAAACAATCAATCAAATCGCTCAGTGTCCAGAGTACAGACTGAATATTTCAGTCATAATATGTGGATATTAAATTCACCAAATATTTCTTTAACCCTATTTGTTAGATATATGTTTGTAAAAGAGATGAGACCTAACATCCGATGGTATTTTTATTTTACAGCTGTTAAACATCCCACATTGCAAAACTAGTGTTGTAGGACAGGTGGTTGGGTGACAGTGGTACTGTAGACTGTGTGGGGGAACAAAAAAAGCCTTTTCTGATTTGCACCCCAGAATTGAAACCATTTCCATACTCTAAAGTGGCTTCATGATTAACAGGGGAGACTTTCAAAGAAAGACCCCCTTCATGTACCTGTTGGCAAATACTGAACAGCAACCACACAGCCATTATGTTAGCTGGCAACAAATTGCTGACATGTACCTAATTTAAGCAGGGCTCCAAAGGCAGAGAGCCCTTGTTATCCCATGCCTGGTAGCCTACCTGACATGTGTATGAGAACGCCTATCTATCTTACAGTGCTAGACAGCTCGGCTCTCCAGCAGGGCGGGAAATTGAAACTGTGTGAACAGGTAGAGGAAAACTTTATTAACCACTCAGCAGTCTGTGACCCGGAAAACCCAAATTACCCCAAAACCCTATCGTCTGCTTAGCCTGAGACACGACCACGGTGCTAAGAGAGCTCTTAATCAGCCCCAGATGGGAGGTCTGCTCTTGATCGCAGACAGTAGCTGACCCAGCCAGGCTTCATGCTCCTTACAGCACCCCCGCCCTTCCCCCTCCTCCTTTTAATTTCACTTCTGCCTCTATAAGCCCCTGTTATACCTACTTTATAGACCTCAATATGTGTGTATAAAAGAGCTGTTTTACACAGAAATCTGTGGGAGAGTTTATGTCATGTTTGTGTGCTGTGAATGGAAATGAGGCTGTTTAGTATCAGCGAGACAGGATGGAGGGAGGAGGGAGATGTCTAGTAAAATAAAACTTGGTGCTTAAAAATTGTGAGAAATAACACTTTACAACTTCAGATTGACAAACATCGGTTTGATAAATGTGTTTTTTTGATTAAATTGTACGTAATCCTTGTCCATATTGATTGTAAATTCAACAGCCGTTTTAAATATATTTACTTGCTTTGTGTGGTCTTTTTCCTGTCAGGGCATTAAGGCACGTATTCTAGAGACTTTTGTGATGCTCTTCCTGCTGGCTTTGCTCATCCTTGGCATTGTGTGGGTGGCATCAGCTCTCATTGACAATGATGCAGCCAGTAAGGAGTCACTCTACGGTATGTTTTAAAGGATTCCTTTTAATTTACGCCTGTAAATGTCTTTTTGGTGTTTTTTAAAGGTACAATTCAACAATGTGGTCTTAGATGAGAAGATTGAAACATTCAGGCAGAGTGTTAAATTAGAAGATTGAAATCTCTCTCTTGGCTTTGCATTAACTATCAAACTTATGTTGTAGATCTTTGGGAATTCTACCTACCATACCTCTACTCCTGTATATCTTTGATGGGGGGACTGCTTTTACTAAGTAAGACACTTATGACAGACCTATACACACTAAACACAGAATATGTTCTGGTGATAAACTGTCATCTCATAATTCACTTCATATGGTTCGACACAAGCTGATTACAATGTTTCCTGTCTGCCATGTAGTGTGCACTCCTGTGGGATTGTCCAGAATGTTCACAGTCATGGGCCAGTTACTCGTGAAGCCAACAGTAAGTAAACATTCGTATTTATGTAGTAAAATTGAGGTTGTGGTCAATTAAATGTGCTTACTGAATAGTTCTATATTTGAAAGAATTGAACTTGAACTGACTTTGCTCCTCTGCTCTGAATGAAGTCTGTCTCAGTCGGTCATTTACATGCACGACAGAGAACTACAAATACATCACCAACTCATCCTCCCGTCTGCCATCTCTCAGTCCCACATTGGGCCTAATTATAACCCATTTCATCTCTTCCTCCTCTGCTCCCTCCCCTTCAGATCCTGGAGGACCTGGATGAGCAGATTTACTGCATCCATTTGCAGGAGGAAGCCCTTCAGAGGAGATTAAACGGTATGTCTGTGGGAGACATGTTGGCACGTTATAGGGGAGGGGAGGGGCTGACTACCCTATTGGGTGTGATGGAGCACACCACACTGGAATCAATTAGCATCGAAGAAATCTAGCCACATACACATGCACACACACGACATTCACAAAAATCCACACACACCTACTATATACAGGCTTTTCTCTACAGCTGTCTTACTCATAACTTTCTGCTAAAGGGCAAAGCAGCCACCATGGCAAGGCCTATATTTTAGGTTTAGGAAGTTTTTAAGGATTAATTTAAGCCACTCCAGTGCTACTGTCACCTCTGGCAGAGCGATTGCCTCATTTAATGTCAGTCCTAGAATGGTAGCCTGGATAATAGGATGGAAATTAGATTTCTTGGCTTGGTCCTGTGAACGTTAAAGAGCAACGACTTTTCAGTGACTTCTGAAAAGGGACCAGGAGTTGTTGAGCTGTTCTCTGGCACAAAGGGAAAGTTTAAAGAGTTTAAGGATGGTGGACACATTTTTTTAGCCTGCATTTCCTTTTCACGTTCACACCTCTGTGTTCCCAAATTCCTTGTTTGACGTTGAATAATCTCAACAAGCAGGAAGTATTTAGGCCAGATTCCAAAACCTACTTTAATATTAACTCAAGCACGCAACCAAGTGTACAGATGCGAGTTAATGAAGAGGATGAGTGTCCTTTCAAACCAGGGAGGTAAGGGAGATTTCTCCCAGATAATGCATGTTTTAGTATGCTACACCGGCCACCTCTATAGACTGCCACCTAAGCGTATGGTTCCTCAGGGCTCATTCCACACTGCCCTGCTTTGAACTAACTGATAAAATAATTGTAATCTGTTCCTTATCATCTGTACTGTTTGATCTTTACAAGTCACTGTGAGGCAGAAACATAACAGTGGTCAACATCTCCATGTGTGCACTGAGGCCAAACTGCACTTCATTTTTGCCTGTTGTGGGAGATGAATTAAAGGGAGAAGAGGATGTTGAATGTTGTTATGCACATACTGTACGTACATACACACACATAAGTGAAACTGAAGGCTACAGTGGTGTTCTTTTGATCTGCTCAGAGCATGGAGTAGAAGAGAAGAAGTTCAGGAACAGTTCACAGGACACACTCCAGAGGCGAGCAATGTTGTCTCCTTGCATCAACTGTGTTCTCACTACATCCAGTTTGTTTGTGGATGTGGAAGGTTGAGCAACATCAGTCAGCGCACCAAGTTTATTTACACATCAGGCTCTTTGTTGTCCTCCTTCTTCATGCAATTGTCCGTTTGTAATGAGATTGTTGATACTTGCAGATCAGATCTTATTGTAGAGTGGCTAGACATGTGTAAAATACCCCTAGATATTCCAGATAAGCTACTGATACTTTATTTATGAGAAACTATTATGTATTTGTGCTTGGCTTACACAATTGTGCACCCCTATTTATTTTGCAAATGTGTATACATGTCCCAGACATTTTGTTATTAGATCTGAAATCACTTGGAGTCAAGAATTCATTTGTCCATCCATGTAAAATTAATAGGTGACAGATCTGATAAGCTATGAATCTCTTAAGTTATGTTTTAATTAAACATACCAAACGTGCGTATTTTAGATTTCTCTAATATAACATAGTCTTTCTTTATACATTGGAATCGAAGACCTCTGTAGTTTACATAAGAGTCCCAAGAACTGATTTCTGAATATATATGCACTTATTTTTGGCCTCATTGCACCTGGTGTGAACTCAGTACTTCTGTAATATTAATAATGAAGTGTATTCGCTTAAGATGATTGCAGGAGCTTGAAAGTTCACTCGAAGCCTTAGATGTTAGCCTTCCAAAAGATATTGTAGCTTAATTTCTCTGCTGTAGGAGCCTTGTTATGTTCATGTCTCTGAGAATTCAGACTGTAGGGGTCACATCTGTTGAATTACTACTGTGTGTATGATCTCAACAGGTTTTTAGAAAGTACACTCTAATAACTAGAGTCTACACGTACAGTGCAGCACAGGCAATGTGGCATACAGACTTGTCTGCGCTGCACTCTCATGATCTTCATCTGCTGATATCAGAGCAACTGAGTGCCTGTCCAGATGCTATGCGGCACAATGACCTTGCCAGTGCCTCTGTTGTCTCAGCATGGAGTTTAGCATATTTGTGGATGACGTAATTTTTTGACTGTGGTGAAGGTTGGAGAGGATACGTTGAATTACTCTAGGCCGTCTAGGCTGCCAGAAGCCTCACTCAGCATCTCTGCCATGCTGTAGCTTAGTCTTTTTCTTAATGCTGCCAGCAGAAGGAGGATATATTTAACTTCAGTTGGGAGTGATGTCACTGAATATACTGCAGTTGAATTTCTTACCACTACTTCAGACAAGTGATGCTATTGTTCTTTGTCTTTAGTTAGATCTCTTAGATCTATTTTTTAAGGATGTTAAGAATCTACTGTTCATTTGATAAATGATATATATGTGCTGGGCAACGGGTAAATCCATGTTTTGGAGATGTTATGTACATAGATGATAAATTAGTTCACTTGGAGCTGAGCAGATTTGCTTCCCTGAGGCAGAGTGTTCAGCTCATCTTTGGAGAAAAGGAGCTGTTGAGCTGTCCATGACATTTCCTGTTGTGTTGTGACTGCACTAGCTCCAAGGGTTCAAACTTTCCCTGCTTAGATCCGAGGGCAGGTATCTGCGAGGGCACAGACAAGACTGTTAACTCTCTCTCTGTCTATTTCACCTCTGTTGCCTATTTAAACCCATCCAGACAGGGCGTGTCATAATGACAGAGGGAAGAAAATGGTTTGATCAAAGTGATTGGTCCTTCACTTCTATAACAAAGATGAAAGATGGTATTTTTATTGCATGCTAGTAACAGTGTAACATAGAACTAATTGGTCTTGATCTGCCAATCACCCCAGGGGATGCAAATGGATACTCTTCCACTTTGGCTCTGAGAGGCCTCTATGTTAGCGCGTCAAGCTGGAAGGAAAACAGAGTAAAACTGATAAATTAGTCTTAAATGAGCTGGCCTTGTGGTTTTCCTGGAGAATCCCTTGCTGTCTTCTCCAGCCCACTCAACCAGTTGTGGCATGTGCTAGACAGCTCCTGACACAAGAGATTATTTTTACTTGTTTGAGATCACATTGTTATGTTCTGAACAGGATTACTTGTTTTGATGTGATTTCTTAATAAAAATAAGCCAAATACCATATACGGAGGAAAGGTGAATACAGTAAGGGATTAACATCCTCTTAACTGGAACTGCATTGTGTCCTTTTTTTAATATTTACTATTATACTGAAAACCAAGAGTTTCTTAAAATGGTGTGTCAACTATATATACTGTGCAAAAAAGTGGTATTAAAGTTTATTATGTGTTTTAAAAAATATTAAATGATCAATACCAGATCATGCAACAAATGTATTTCAGTGATTTCTGTTTCCACAGGATCGTCATCACACACCTATACTCGAGGAAGCTTTGTTCACCAACTCAAGAAGGAATTGGACAATATTATAAATCAGAGGAATAAATTGGGTAAGTATTTGTATTATGTGACACAGCTGATATATTTTGTCCTTAGACCTTGAATTGCCATTAAAATGTATGCCAAAGAAGTTAGCTTTTTACATATTGCTGACAGGCAGCCGCTTTCTTTCCATCTGCCTTAATTTCTTAATTTGGACTTGGACCAGAACTGCCTGATAATTTTCCATCCATTTTAGGATATTGTAAATGAGGCCTGAGCCTTTTGGGGAGCAGGGTGGGGGAAGGAGAGCACAAAGGCACTTAGGATATTGGACAAGATGCAAACTTTATATTGTAGCAAGCCTTTTAGTGATGTCATTAATTTAGAGGGATGATGCATATAAAATGCACTTGGCAAAGTTGTTGGGCCGCCAGGGTGGGTGCACTTTGAGAATAAGTAGTACTAACAAGGTTGGAAATAGGGAAAGAAAGTCAATATGATAAGGACAAGAGGGCAGTCAGATGCACATGGTAAGATGACTGTTGATGTCCATAATGGAAGACATAGTGCATGTAGTCTACAGGTTGTCAGCAGTGTCTACAAACATGACTGATGAGTTGTGGAAATACGAGGAAGATGGGAGATACATAGTAAACTTGTTTCATCTGGTTTGGAATAATAAGATACATAAGTTGCCCA